>SKCR01033625.1:0-140692 GCA_019454045.1 Zanthoxylum bungeanum | reverse complement strand
TCGGATTCGCTAATTCTAAATTAACGAATTTTCCGTCGCGTCGTAATTAAATGATTACGCCTAGCGAAATCACTATTCATGTCTCTAACGAATTAATTCAAAATTAATTCGCTCGCCCGAATTAAAATCTAATTTTAATTCCCGTCCAAATCCAATTTCATTTAATATATCAAATATATTAATTTACCGATTAATTCTAAATTAATCGTTATCTCTCTTTTATAGTATTTTTATCCCAGACAAAATATCTCCGTAATTAATCCCAGATTAATTTTCTCTCTCATCATATTAATCCCAGATTAATAAAAGTGCGAGTCATACGTCATCGGTGAATCTTTGGGAAGCGACCATGAGATCCCCGGATATGTTGGCACTCAAATCGGTCGTCGGACTATCCGAACACGTAAGTACCAAGTACTACGTTTTACCGATTTACTAGACAAGGTTGGCTTCTAGCAAAGCACCAAGTCTTCCCAATTCTCCGGACATATTCTTGTAAGAATATTTAAGATCTGTATCAAGCTAATACTAATTGTATTGTGTATATCGGCCCCGTATCGGATAGTCACGTGCTAGGGCTGGGGCTGGATAAGTGTCTGCCCCGTCCGAAGCACATGTCGGATGTCTAGTAATTAGTCTCTATAATCGGATATTCATGACCTGGTCACAATATCCCGATTGGTTGCGCAACACTCAAGAGCACTAGTACCGTATCCTGCGTGACATCATCTCCACTATGACTGAAGTGATACTTCCGTCTTGACATCACACCCAATACACTACGACTCTCTGATAAACCCAGAAGTGGTGTACGCAGAACCGGTTAAAGCCATGTACCACCAAGACCAATGTCTATCGATTTTCGTAAGTATAGCGATGTAAGTCTCAGGTTAAGACTATACACACCTACCTTGATTTCGGCCTCCCATAGACACATAGTCATAATACCAATGGGATTCCGAGGGGTCTATCCAGAGCGAAGCTGTTTCCCGTACCATCGGTGAAACACAACTCCTATCGCACTTGCATAAGTATCCAAATTAAATATATGAGAACTATGCCGTTGTGCCCTCACAACGCGCACAAGTGCAATACTAGCCTATTCCGCATTATCGATGTCCAGTCTCGATAATACTCCGGCTAGGGATATTTAATGATTAATCCTTCGGGGATTGATACTGTCTCATATCATTCTCAGTCCAGGAACTAATCACAGGGACCTCTCTTCATTTATATATCTATGGTGATCTAATAACAAATGATGAGAGTGCAATTTCCTTGTCACATAGTTAACTTGTACAACAACACCATGATCTGTACAAATAGTGACGCTATGGGCCATATTATCCAACAGATTGCGCTCTTATCTTTTGTGATTAGATCACCTAGATGTATAAATGATAGGAGGTCCCTATGATTAGTTCCTGGATTGAGACGATATGAGACAGTATCAGTCCTCGAAGGATTAGTCATTAAATATCCCTAGTCGTAGTATTATCGAGACTGGACATCGATAATGCGGAATAGACTAGTATTGCACTTGTGCGCGTTGTGGGAGCACAACGTCATAGTTCTCATATATTTAAGTATTGGATACTTATGCAAGTGTGATAGGAGGTTGTGTTTACCGATGGTGCGGAAATAGCTTCGCTCTGGATAGACCCCTCGGAATTCCATTGGTAGTATGACTATGTGTCTATGGAAATCCGATATCAGGGTAGGTGTATTTGGTCTTAACCTGAGACTTGCATCGCTAATACTTGCGACAATCGGTATGCTTTAGTTTTAGTCATCCAGGGCTTTAACCGGTTCTGTGTACGCCTTTGCTGGGTATATTAAGAATCGTAGTGTATTGGGTGTGATGTCAAGAAGGAAGTATCACTCCAGTCATAGTGGAGATGATGTCACGTAGGATACGGTACTAGTGCTCTTAAGTACTGCAGTCATCGGGATATTATGACTAGGTCATGTATATCCGATAATAGAGACTAGTTACCAGATATTTGACATGTGCTTCGTACGGGGCAGACACGATTCCAACCCCAGGCCTAGCACGTGACATTAGACACTGGATCGCAATACGCAATACTACGTATACTACGCCTGACATAGATTATATATTCCAGTAATAATATTTCTGGAGAATTGGGTAGGCACGGTGCTTTGCTAAAAGCCAACTATGTCTTGTAAATTGGTAAGCACGTGGTACGAGGTACGCACGTATTCGGATAATCTGATGACCGTATTTACTGCCAACATATCCAGGGATCTCTTGGGTCACTTCCCAAAGATTCACCGATGACAGTTGACTCGAGTTAGAATTAATCTGGGATTAATTAAGATGGAGAAAATTAATCTATGATTAATTGAGGTATTATTTAATCTGGGATTAAATGTGTTCGGAAGAGAGAGAACGCGATTAATTTGGAATTAATCGGTAAAATAAATTTAATAGTTAAATTTGATTTTTTTATTTAATTTATTTGTATGGACTAAAATTAATATATCGGATATATTAATATGAATTGGATTTCATTACGAAATTAAAGTTGGACTTTAATACGACCGAATGAATTAATTTAGAATTAATTCGTAGACGGCATTCGTAATATATTTACGAGGGGTCGTCATTTAATTAAATTAGATTTAATTATTTAGCCACGGAAATTCGTTTAATCGGATTAAACGAATCCGAGTCGCGGAAAACATTCGTAGAATCCATTTGAATTTTGAATTCAAATATGGGGCCCACTTCACATGTGGTAGTTGGGAGGGTAGTTGGCATTTATGCCAAGCCACCAACCATCCAACCACCTTGTAATGGTTTTGGTAAAACCATTTACCCAACCACCTAGTTTAGGTGAAAAGGGTAAAAGGGATTTTACCAAAAGTCTTCTCTCTCTCTTCACTTGGGTAATACAACACTTGGAACAAAAAAATAAAAACCTTAATATCCTCCAAATGGGCGTGAACCTCCACTCTTATCTCTTTGATTTTGTTGCAATTTCAAAGGAGCTAGCACTTCATGGAATCAACTAAGGTGATAGGGAAACTAACTCAAGGGTTGGAATCATCACTCGAAGCTTGGATCTTGGAGATCTTCATTCACAACTCAAAGCTTGGAATCAACAAAGGAAGGATCATGGAAACCAACTCAAAGCTTGGAATCAACAAAGGAAGGATCTTGGAGATCTTCTTCTCAAAATTTTAAAAGCTCAAATCCATTCAATGTAAGTAATTCCACAACTTATAATGAATTTATGAACACCTTTTCTTGCTTATTAGATCCTTGGCATGTTCTAGGAACACTAACAGCGTACACAGAACCTGTTAAATCCCTGGAAGACCAAAACCAAAGTATATTGATTTTTGCAAGTATTAGCGAAGCAAGTCTCAGGTTAAGACCAAATACACATACCCTGATTCGGACTTCCATAGACATATAGTCATACTACCAATGGAATTCCGAGGGGTCTATCCAGAGCGAAGCTGTTTCCGTACCATCGGTAAAAATAACCTACTATTACACTTGCATGAGTATCCAATACCCAAATATATGAGAACTATGCCGTTATGCTCCCATAACACGCATGTAGGACACAGACGTAGACGACGTTGTTCCAGGCTCGCGGCCTGGTTGGGAGTACAAAGTATCCCGCGGGGGACTAAACCGGAGAACTAAAATTGGAGTCGCCACCCGGTGTGAACCGGGAAAATGATTTAAGGCCGCACTCACCCCTCGCAAGGGAAGACCTCAAACCGTTGGGTTCGGCATGGTCCCTTACTTATGCCACTTGTAATGAAAGGATTTGTGCAATAATCTAACCAAGCCTAAGCAACATATATTTCCAAGGATAATCTACTTCTAAGTTCATGCATAAAAAAATAAATTGGAATAACGGCAAGCATATAATTTCATGAACATATTATATTGATAAACACAGAGACGCAAATAAAAAATAATTGTACAAGCATGCATATTAAAGAGAGGCAATTAAGTGCATAATATAAAGAGATAATTAAAGAGGCAATTATACACTAAAATAAACGTGCCATGATGCGATGCAAAAGAAGATAGGCAATAAAGGTGAAAGAAGAGAGATGCAATATATGCCCACATCCATATAGGACTTCAATTGTCCGATTGAACGTATCTTACATTCAATCGAATGTGCTTTGTCCGGCGCGGCAAAACATCGTGGCAAAGGTAGCCCTTAGGCTTTTCATCTCTCGAAATAGAGGACCTTTAATCCAACTTGATTTGCCCATGTGCCTTGCAATATGATACATGATTATGCAAGGAGATGACATACAAAAAGTAAATAACGGAATAATAAAAGGCGTGGCAAAATATTGTCGTAAAGGTAGTCTTTTAGACTTTTCTTCCCTTAAATAGAGAACCTTTAGACCAACATACTAAGCCTATACGCATTATATCACAATGCATAGAAACTAAAGACAACAATATAGGACTTCATATACTCGATTAAACATATCTCACATTCAATCAAACACACTTCGTCCGGCGCGGCAAAGTATTGTCATAAAGGTAGCCTTTTGGACTATTCTTCCCTCAAATAGAGAACTTTTAGACCAACATACTAAGCCCATGCGCATTACATCACAATGCATAGAAAGTAAAGACAACAATATAGGACTTCGTATACTTGATTAAACATATCTCACATTCAATCAAACACACTTCGTCCGGCGCGGCAAAGTATTGTCGTAAAGGTAGCCTTTTGGACTTTTCTTCCCTCAAATAGAGAACATTTAGACCAACATACTAAGCCCATGCGCATTACATCACAATGCATATAAAATAAAGACAACAATATAGGACTTCGTATACTCGATTGAACATATCTCACATTCAATCAAACACACTTCGTCCGGCGCGGCAAAGTATTGTCGTAAAGGTAGCCTTTTAGACTTTTCTTCCCTCAAATAGAGAACCTTTAGACCAACATACTAAGCCCATGCGCACTATATCATCAATACACAAGCAAGTAACGTGCGTAAAGTAAAAGACAGAATAAAAAATGCGAATAATAAACAAACAAGATAAAATAAAGTGAAAGATGTGTCATTTGCTCAAGTGGTACGTGGAGTTGTTTCCCAAGTACAGACCGCACTACCGTCCATTCGGATTCGGCTACGAAATTTATGTCTGGGTTTCCATCCGATATACCATAAGAGATGACACATTTTCCATTCATCCAATGGCCACAACACACATTAACCAACGACTCTCATTCGAAGGAAATTCAATAAATAATTAAAAGATGAATGAAAATAAATAAGAAAGGTGCCCTCAGGTCTAACCTTTTATGTCGACTCTTGGAAGTGCGTCACAAGGCAGTCGAAAGGGCTAACACTCCGCAACTCTTCCGGTTCGCTGGTTCACGTTCTTTCCTTGCTGTTTCGCTGTTTGGGCTACTATTTTTTACTCCGTTTTGCTACTGTTTTGCTGTTGTTTTTTTTAGTCACTGTTTTTGCTATATTAAGGGACTATTTTTGCGGTTTCTAAGGGGATTAGGGCTGCTGTTTTGTGTGGTAATTTAAGGATTTTAAAGTGCAATTTTTGTCCACTGTTTTCCATTGCGATGTAATTAAATCAAATTTAATTAAATAACTATGCCTAGCAAAATTACTATTCATGTCACTAGCGAATTAATTCTAAATTAACTCATTTGCCCGAATTAAAATCTAATTTTAATTCTGCGTCGAAATCCAATTTCGTATAATATATCGAATATATTATTTTATCGATTAATTCCAAATTAATCGTTCTTTCGAAGGTTTAATTTACCAGGGTAGGTGTATTTCGATTAAACCTTCGAAAGTGTGGTTTCATCGTAATCGACACAATGTTGGTATGTCTTCCTTGAAGACTTATATAGTACCAATAGGGACAATGCCTTCCGGTACAACAACCAGTGTCTAAACTTGGTTGGTATACATGGAATCCATTTCAAACTTCATGGCACTTTGCCATAATAGGGATTCGATACCTTGTATCACTTCCTCATACGTAGTCAGTTCGTGTCCCTCAATAAGATTGACATCTTTATGAGGTGAGATCAGAAACCCATACCTCCCAGGTTGTTTTCTGACTCTCTCCGACTTGCGTGTTTCTTGTGTATTCGAAGATTATTGGTATAGTTTCATCCTTGATGAACTATTGTGTTCTATTAAGGAATCGGTGCCTGGAATAGTATTTCTCTGATTTTCATCGAGTTTTGCTTTCCTCCCAATTACCACTGCATATCAGTATTCCTCTTAGGAAACCCGCATGGTGAGCAACAATTACATTGTTCTCTTGTGAGTTGTATAAGTACTATACTTTGGTTACCCTAGGATAACCTACAATTTAGGCACTTATCCGATTTGGGTTCTAGTTTGGTATCATCCAAACATATGCCCAACATTCCTAAATCTTCAGGAATGAGAAAACCCTGTTTCTTTCATGTTCATATCTAATATGAAGTCTGTCAAACATATTTTTATGGAACCTTATTCAAAATAACTTTTGCACTGTTTAATATGTATCCCTATAATTGAAAATTTTAGCTCAAAGCGACTCTTGATTAACATTACTATGTCCAACAAGGTTCGGTTTCTCCGTTCGGACACACCGTTAAATTGACGTGTTCCTGGAGGAGTCCTCATTGAAAGAATACTATACTCTTTCAAGTATTTGAGAAACTTATTGCTTAAGCATTTTCCATCATTGTCTAACTATGACGGTTTTAATACTTTAGGCGGTCTGTCATCTACTTCGTGTCGAAACTCTTTGAATACAAGAAACACATAACCATAACGCGATGCCACATCCGTAAAGGTTTCGAAGTATTCATATCCACCTCTAGCCTAGCTAGATATGGGCCCACTTACGTCACTATGAACGAGGGCTAACAGATCGGTGGCACTTGCACTTTTACCAAGTAAAAGGTGTTATAGGCACTTTGCCTATTAAACTAGATTCGTAGACTTTATTTGATTAGAATCAAATATGTCCTAGTACCCACTCTTCGAAAGTGTGGATATACGAGTCTTGTTAATTGTGTCCCAGACAACAATGCCACTTTTAAGTTTCAACTGATCAATTCAGTTTAAGCTATTTGTTTGTCATGTCATATGTTTGAGATTTATTTATATTCAAAATATAAATAATGTTATTCACATCTAATGTGTTTATCTCAATATCATATTTATATAATCTAAAACACTTTAGTGTTCTAGAATATAAAGGTATACCCGCAACGGGTTAAACCCTGATATAAAGATAATGTTTCTAGTTAAACTAGTTATATTGTAACAGTTTCCTAATTTAAGTACACACCCGAAGGGTAGTTCCTAAACTTAGGTCTCTACGGTTAAAACAGCGACTCTCGTCCCGTTTTCATTTCGCAGATAAATCTCAACTGAAGTCAGTGTCCTGCTAATCAGCAGATACTGCACACCAGTATATATTTATGTACCACACTCAGCATCTAAAAATCCAATTTTAATATTAGTAGCGAACATGTTTATGACAAACATATTTGAAGCCGGAGCCTTGCACCGTCTTCAATTCCTTCATGTCCAGCCTTGTCCATATGACAGTCACGCTTCCAGTGACCCCGTTTGCCACAGTTTAGGCAGACATTTTGGGATATGTCCTATGTCTTCCCAGAAGATCATAATGATTTTGCCTTTACCCATTTTCCAAACCCTAGAAGCCTTTGGCCAAGCCTTGGCCTTTTCGGATGTCGAAGTAAGATGCGCCTTGCGCTTCTTCCCCTATTGCAAACTCTGGCTTTGTCTCCTTGAGTATAGTCATTAACTCTCCAAGAATTTTCTATTGCAATTTTTACTTCTAAGATCTAAGGATAGATCTATGAAGATCCTTCAATTTCGTTATCATACTATAAGGATCTAATCCTTAGTTTTGAATAAGAAATTAAGGAGTCTTTGCGGCAAGCATAACGGATTAAGCACTAAAGTTATCATCACATGAATATTCCAAATATAATGTTCTACTATTTGCTTAACTCCGGGCTTAGGTTCGAGACGTCACTCTATCAAATAAAGTAACTTCTCGGTCCCCAAGACTATCCTGAGATTTTATTCCCAATTTGAAAATTAAAGCAGTTTAAAAAACATTTTCTCCCAGGATTATGTTTTAAACACTAATCTTTCAGTTATCTTGATTGATATAGTCCAACTATTCAATCAACGATTTCCGGTACTATTAAATATAATGATTACTATAGTCTAACTATATAATCAACTATAATTTAATAGGTTAAATTTAATTATATTGATTACTATAATCTAATTATAAAATCAACTATTAATTGAAGTAGTTTGAATACAGTCCAACTGTTTAATTAAAACAACGATTAAATATTAGTCCAACTAATATATTAATGTAACGACGAAAAATTTAAAATAAGCGCATATTGGCAAGTAACTAAACGAATATTGCAAATTTAATACTTGCCTCCCACTATTTTTCGGCGAGCCTCTAACCCTCTGTGGAGTACTCGAGAAACCTTGTTTCCTAGTGGGCTAGAATCCCGTTAAATAACACACAATCTTGACTTTGACCAACAAAATGTATGATACTTAACTAGGTAGATCTCTAAGATCAATTGGATCCCATCCAATTCCTAGATCCAGTAGGTGGACATCCAAGTCCGAAACATATATCTTATATATGCCAATATATCCAATATATTCCCTAACCTTTTTCCTCTGAATCAACTAAGCCTTGGCTTTGGCACAACAAACTTAATGATCCCAGTTAAGCAGAACCCATTGACTTTGGAAAGCTTCGTAATCGATGTCGAGGACAAGAAGTGATCTTGACTTTGGCCAATAAATCACAACTTGGACAAGACACCGATATGGAACAAAGCCTTCATGATTCAAATACATCCGCGATGGACAAAGGTCTTGACTTTGGCCAACAAACCAGTGCCAATCTTGGATCTTGAGTAAGAATCACTCAATGGAAGGAAAAATGCTTAATATATGTTGATGGTTTTTCACGTAAATTGGCAACCAATTTATTATCTTTGTTAAGGTCTCATCATCATACACCCTTAAACATGCATTCTAAAAACATAATAAGGCGCGTATAAATAAAATAATAATGATATGCGGATGGATACTTAACACATTGTTCCTAGAACAAATCTCTCCATTTCCTCTCTCCCACTAGCATAAATATTACTTCTACCCAATTACATAACACTTCTAAAGAAACCTCATTTACATTGAGGGGAATAGGTGAGAAGAGAAATACAAAGAGTCAAGAGGTAATAGGCTGGACACGCAGGTCCAATTTAATAAATTCTACATTTATTACAACAATTTCCAAAATTGCCCTCACCCATCTAATATCCATCCGATATGCATTATTCATACATCGCATCCATGTTTTCACACAAAGCATGTTATCAATCAATCTAATCCAATTAATTAATCTGAAATTAATGACCATCCAATGTTCAAACAACGATTTGATTTTGCGCGAGTCCGACTCGTTTTACGAATAAGTACTCAAAGTACGAATTCTTGAATTATATTAAACTACAATATTAAATCCAATTTAATTTGTATTTAATACTAATTCTATATTTAAATCTAAATTAAATAATTACACTTTTTAATGTGCCTTTACGACTTAGATTCCAAATCTAATCGTTACGGGTCTCAAAGCCCATTTAACATCCAATGTCAATTTAATTAAAGTCCAATGGGCTTTCAATTAATTTCTAAAGGCTTGGAATTTTTGTCAACATGGGTCAAACCCAAATACCAAAGCCCATTTAAGGAATCACCCTTATTTGCCAAGAAACCAATTTAGGCCCATTAGGCCCAATTAAAATTAAAGGTCCATTTAATTGTATTTGGACTTTATGGATATGGTTTTGGGCCCAATTGGATCCAACCAATTTAGCCTAAACCAAACTTGGCCTAACCAAGCCCATTAAACCCAAATACAACTTTTCAAGCCCAATTCCAAAATAAGCCTAATTAATTTAAATTACAAAATTCCAAATTTCACAATTAAATTAATCAAAGTGTATAGCCATGATTAAATAACAAAATTAACATTTCCAAAATACCAATTTATATAATTAATCATGCTTATTATCATCAACACATGTCCAACATTATTGAATCAAAAATCAAGTCATTTTCCATGCTATATAGTTAAGGCATTTGTAGGGTTTTATTGTCCGATTCCGAATTCAATCCAATTAAATCCTAAATCAACATATCTCAAGTCTTTCAAAAAACAAAATCACCATGACTTTAGGGTAAGTATACTATTCGGCCAAGCTAAGCATTTTGGGGAAAATTCATCCAATTCATTTTTCATCAAATTGATCATGCATAACACTATGTTATCATCATTCAAGCATATTCCAACAATCAATTTCATCAAAGCATGCTCAAATCAATTTTACCCAATTTTTACCCTAATCAAATTTCATGATTAAATCATGGCTCTGATACCATTGTTGGGTTTCTAGGTTAGTCCCAAGATCATTCAAGCATAGAAATCATGTGTGAATACCATAAGAAGTATGGCGGAATCATACTTAAAAAGATCGGCTTTTTCAATGCGAGGAACAACAAAAATTCTTCAAGTTTTTCCTCAAAGATGCTCACGGCAAAGATCCAATTTTTGCTCCTTTGATTTCTTCAAGCTCCAAGCTTTAAGTGTGCATTCCATGCTCATAGATGGGTTTCCATATCACCTTTGTAAGACTCCTAATGTGTGCTAGCACCTTGGAAAATTTACCACAAATATTTATATGCTTCTTCTTTGTTCTCGGCAATTGAAGAAAAACCAAGGAGAAGAAAATGGCCCAAGGCCGAAAACGAGAGAGAGAGGAAGAGAATGAGTTGTGTTGTTTTTGGTTTCTAAAACCTAAATAAGACTAATACCAAAATCTCTACCAAATTTTAGTAAAAGCTTTTCCAAAAAGCTAAAATAATTTTGGAGGTAAAATGGCATTAAATGCATTCAACAACCACCATCAACTATTCACATCAATCAATGATGACAAACATCACTTCACTCAAAGTGATGTGACTTCCATCACTTGATTGACTAATGATTTGACGCTTGATGTGACTTGTGGGCCGCACTTAAATTCGAAATGCGAGTGGGCCTGCAAACACTCCTTGGCTCGGGTTCGCTAATTCCGAATTAACGAATTTTCCGTTGCGACGTAATTAAATAAAATTATTATGCCTAGCAAAATTACTATTCACGTCGCTAGTGAATTAATTCGAAATTAATTCGTTTGCCTGAATTAAAATCTAATTTTAATTCTGCGTCGAAATCCAATTTCGAATAATATATCGAATATATTATTTTATCGATTAATTCCAAATTAATCGTTCTCTCTTTTTAAATAATATTTTATCCCATATAAAATATCTCTGTAATTAATCCCAGATTAATTTTCTCTCTCTATAATTAATCGTAGATTAATAAAGTGCGAGTCATACGTCATCGGTGAATCTTCAGGAAGCGACCCATGAGATCCCCATAAATGTTGGCAGTAAATCCGGTCGTCGGACTATCCGAACACGTACGTACCTAGTACTACGTTTTTACCGATTTTCAAGACATGGTTGGCTTCTAGCAAAACATCGTGCCTACCCAATTCTCCAGAAATATTCTTAAAGAAATAAATAATCTTTATCCGGCGTAGTATACGTAGTATTGCATATTACGATCCAGCATCGGATGTCACGTGCTAGGCCTGGGGCTGGAATTGTGTCTGCCCCGTACGAAGCACATATCAGATCTCTGGTAACTAGTCTCTATAATCGGATAATCATGACCTACTCATATTATCCCGATGACTACAGTACATAAGAGCACCAGTTCCATATCCTACGTGATCATCATCTCCACTATGACTGGAGTGATACTTCCGTCTTGACATCACACCCAGTACACTACGATTCTCAATATACCCAGAAGAGGCGTACACAGAACCTGTTAAAGTCCTGGACGACCAAAACCAAAGTATATTGATTGTCGCATGTATTAGCGATGCAAGTCTCAGGTTAAAACCAAATACACCTACCCTGATTCGGATTCCCATAGACACATAGTCAAACTAATAATGGAATTCCGAGGGGTCTATCCAGAGAGAAGCTGTTTTCGTACCATCGGTAAACACAACCTCCTATTACACTTTAATGAGTATCCTATACCCAAATATATGAGAACTATGTCGTTATGCTCCCACAACGCGCACAAGTGTAATACTAGTCTATTCCGCATTATCGATGTCCAATATCGATAATACTACGACTAGGGATATTTAATGATTAAACCTTCGTGGATTGATACTGTCTCATATCATCTCAATCTGGAACTAATCATAAGGACCTTCTATCATTTATATATCTTGGTAATCTAATTACAAATAATAAAAGAGCAATTTCCTTTGTCACATAGTTAATTTGGACAACAACACCATGATCTGTACAAATAGTGATGCTATGGGTCATAATTGTCCAACATAGCCGAGATCAACCACTCAGAATACTGGGTGAGAGTCTTAGACAATTATGACCCATAGCGTCACTATTTGTAAAAGACATTGTGGTTTTTGTACAAATTAATTATGTAGCAATGAAATTGCATTTTATCATTTTGTAATTTGATTACTCGAATATATAAATGATAAAAGTCCCTATGATTAGTTCCGGATTATAAGATATGAGACAGTATCAATCCATAAAGGTTTAATCATTAAATATCCATAGTCGTAGTATCGAGATTGGACATCGATAATGCGGAATAGACTAGTATCGCATTTGTGTGTGTTATGGAAGCGTAACGACATAGTTCTCATATATTTAAGTATTGGATAATTATGCAAGTGTGATAGGAGGTTGAGTTTACCGATGGTAGGGAAACAGCTTCGTTCTGGATAGACCCCGTGGAATCCCATTGGTAGTATGACTATGTGTCTATGGGAATCCGCATCAGGGTAGGTGTATTTGGTCTTAACCTGAGACTTACATCGCTAGTACTTGCGACAATCAATACGCTTTGGTTTTGGTCGTCTAGGACTTTAACAGGTTCTGTGTATGCCTCTTCTGGGTTTATTGAGAATCGTAGTGTATTAGATGTGATGTCAAGATGGAAGTATCACTTCAGTCATATGGAGATGATGATCACGCAGGGATACAAAACTCGTACTCTAAATGGTTGTAACCATCGGGATAATATGACAAGGTCATGATTATCCGATTTAAAGAGACTAGTTGCTTGTAATCCGATATATGCTTCGTAAGGGGCATACACTATTCCAGCCCCAGGCCTTGCATGTAACATCCGATATTGGATCGCTATACGTAATACTATGTATACTACGACTGACATAGATTATATAATCCATTAAGAAAATTTCTGGAGAATTGGGTAGGCACGGTGTTTTGCTAGATGCCAACTATGTCTCGTAAATCGGTAAAAACATAATACGAGGTACGTACGTGTTTGGATAGTCCGACGATCGGATTTACTGCCAACATATCCAGGGTTCTCTTGGGTCACTTCCCGAAGATTCACCGATGATGAATGATTCAAACATAATTAATCTGGGATTAATTAGGGAGAGATTTTATCTAGGATAAAATACTCTTAGAGAGAGAGAACGATTAATTTGGAATTAATCGATAAAATAATATATTCAATATATTAAACGAAATTAGATTTTGACGCGGAATTAAAATTAGATTTTAATTCGAGCTAACGAATTAATTTAGAATTAATTTGCTAGCTACGTGAATAGTAATTTTGCTTGGTATTATTATTTAATTAAATTTGATTTAATTACGTCGCAACAGAAAGTTTGTTAATTTGGAATTAGCGAACCCAAGCTCAGGAGTGTTTGCGGGTCCACTCGGATTTCAAATCAAGTGGGGCCCACAAGTCACATCACTAGTCACATCACTTGTCACTTTGAGTGATGGGTTTTGGTGACAATGATGATAACTTGCCTTACACACTTTGTATTGATGATGGCTTGATTAACTTGTACCAAATATTTGGTAAATGATTATTAGATTTTTGAAATCAAATATTAACAAGTCAACAACATCACTTTTTGCTCTCTCTCCATTCACGCCACTTTGAAGAAAAAATAACCTCCCATATTTCTTTCTCTTGGCCGAATACATAAGGAGGAAGAAGGTGATTTTTGTTGAAAAATTACCAAGAGCTAGCACTCTAAAGGATCATCAAAGGTGATAGGGAAACCAACCTTCGAGCTTGGAATCACCATTGAAGCTTGGAGCTTAAAGATCAAAGTTTATCTTCAACAAAATTGGAGCTTGGCCGTGACCTTCAAGGACAAGGAGGAAAATTTTTGAACTTAACGCATCCATAAACCGCTCATTGTAAGTATGATTCTGCCATACTTCTTTAATGTATTCACATGTTTTTTTATGCTTGAATGATCTTGGGACAACTTTAGAAACCAACAATGGTATCATGGAGCCTAATTTGAGCATGAAAAATGTTAGGGTTCTTATGCTAAAATTTGGGTAAAAATGATTTGAGCATGATTTGATAAAGTTGATTGATTGATTATGCTTGAATGATGATAACATAGTGTTATGCATGATCAATTTCATGAAAAATGAATTGGATTATTTTTTCCCCAAATTAATGGCTTGGCCGAATGCATGATGAAACCCTAAGTCATGGTATTTTTTGTTCTTTTGATCATTGGGTGAGCTTAAATACTTGGGAAATGTTGATTTGTAATTCGATCGGATTGAAAACGAAATCAAATTAAAAACCCCTATGAATGTCGTGAGCTATTGAGCATGTAATGAGAAGATTTTTTAATTCAATAATGTTGGACATGTGTTGATGATGATAACCATGATTAATGGATTAGATTAGTATTTTGGAAATGTTAATTTAAAATATTAATCATGACTAAACACTTTAATTAATTGAATTTTGAAATTTGGAAAATTAAAATTTAATTAATTGGTCTTAATTTAGAATTGGGCTTTAAATGTTGTATTTGGGCATAATGGGCTTGGTTGGGCCAAGTTGGTTTAGGTCAATTGGATTGGATCCATATTGGGCCTCAATCATTCCATTAAGTCAAAATATAACAAATGGACCTTTTAATGTTTAATTAGGCCTTATGGGCCTAAATTGGTTTCTTGGCAAATAAGGGTGATTCCTTAATTGGGCTTTGGTATTTGGGTTTGACCCATATTGACTAAAGTCCATGACTTAAGAAATTAATTGAAAGCCCATTGGACTTTAATTAAACTACATTGGATGTTAATTGGGCTTTGAGACACTTTTAGATTAGATTTGGAATCTAAGTCGTAAAGGAACATTAAAAAGTGTAGTTATTTAATTTGGAATTAAATATGGAATTAGTATTGAATACGAATTAAATTAGATTTAAATTGTAGTTCGATATAATTCAAGAATTCGTACTTTGAGTACTTATTCTCAAACGAGTTTGACTCGCGCAAAATCAAATCGTTGTTTGAACATTGGATAATCACTTTATTCAAGATTAATTAATTGGATTAGATTGATTGAATAACATGCTTTGTGTGAATACATGGATGTGTTGAATGAATAACATATATCAGATGGATATTAGAAGGGAAAGGGCAATTTTAGAAATTGTTGTAAATTTAGAATTTATTAAATTGGACCTGCATGTGCAGCCTTATCTCTCTTGATTCTTTGTATTTCTCTTCTCACCTAATTCCCCTCAATGTTAATGAGGTTTCTCTTATTGTATTATGTAATTGGGTAGAAGCAAGAATAGTGCTAGCCGGGGAGAGGAAAGAGAGTGATTCGTTCTAGGAACAATCTGTGAGATATCCATCCGCATATCGTTATTAATTTATTTTCGTGCTTTATTATGCTTTTAGAATGCATGCTTAAGGCTGTATTATGAGACCTAACAAAGATAATAAACTGGTTGCCAATTTACACGAAAAACCCTCAATAAAATATTAAGCGTTTTCCTTCCATTGAGTGATTCTTACTCAAGATCAAAGATTGGCACTGGTTTGTTGGCCAAAATCAAGACCTTTGTCCATCGTGGATGTGTTTGAATCATGAAGGCTTTGTTGCATATCGTGTGTCTTGTCCAAGTTGTGATTTGTTGGCCAAAGTCAAGATCACTTCTTGTCTATCGACATCGATTACAAAGCTTTCCAAAGTCAATGGGTTCCGCTTAACTGGAATCATTAAGCTTGTTGTGCCAAAGCCAAGGCTTAGTTGATTCAGAGGAAAAAGGTTAGGAAAATATATTGGATATATTGGCATATATATTATATATATGTTTCGGACTTGGAGGTCCACCTACCAGATCTAGGAATTGGATGAGATCCAATTGATCTTAGAGATCTACCTAGTTAAATATCATACAGCTTGTTGGCCAAAGTCAAGGTTGTGTGTTATTTAACGGGATCCTAGCCCACTAGGAAACTAGGTTTCCCGAGTACTCAACAGAGGGTTAGAGGCTCACCGAAAAATAATGGGAGGCTAATATTGAATTTGCAATTTCGTTCAAAAACATAGCTTTACGCGCTTTCAAAATTATTTCGTCAATTATTTTATTAGTTGGACTAGTATATTATTATTTTTTCTTGTAACAGTTAGACTGTACCCATACACCGTTAATCGAATAGTTGGACTATTGCGGTTAAGATGACAAGAAAGTTGAGCATTAGGGAAATTGTCATGGGCGAAAACGTCTTTAATGGCACAAACTTTCCAGACTGGGATATGAATCTTAGAATTGTTCTGGGATCCAAGAAGTTACTCTACACTTTATAGCGACCTATTGGGCCTAAGCCGCGACCTGATCAGTTGCTTGAGCTAGAGCTTTAGAAGACTCATAGCGATGATAATGCGATTGCTCAATCGGTAATGCTTGCCGCTATGACTCCGTAATTTCGTCATCAAAATAAGGGGTTGGATCCCTATGAGATGATAGCGAAGTTGCACGATCTCCACCGATCTAATCTTAGATCGCAAAGATACGAGTTGCAAAAGAAGCTCTTCCACGCTAGTATGTCAGAGGGTACATCTGTTGATCATCATGTCTCACAGATGATTGCTGACATTGAGCAGCTCGGACAGATGGGCATAGTCTTCGAGGCTGAGACTTTAGTGGATTTGATCCTATAGCCTCTCCCCGACACTTGGAGTGGGTTCATCATGAACTACAACATGTTGAACCAAGACCAAACTCTTGGAGAGTTGATGTCCACTCTGCGTGAGGCAGAAAAAAAGCTCCTTAAGGGAAAGAAGCGCGAGGTGCACTATGCTTCAACATCTCAGACTCCGAGGGCTTGGCCCAAGGCAACTGGAGGTGTTAAGAAGAAGAAGCATAAGAAGAAGGGCAAGGCCAAATCGTCAAAGGGTTCTGGGAAACCCAAGGACAAATCCCAAGATGTATGCTTGTAGTGCGGGAAGCGGGGTCATTGGAAGCGTGACTGCTGCGAGTACAAGGCACATATGAAGGAAATCAAAGCGGGCAAGGCACCGTCTTTAGGTATGTTTGTTATAGAAATAAACATGTCTACTTCTAGTTTTAAAAATTGGATTTTTGATTCTGGTTGTGGTACTCACATATGTACTGATGTGCATGATCTGTGGATTAGCAGGAGACTGGCCTCAGGAGAGATTGACCTCCGTGTTGGAAATGAGACTCGAGTTGTCGTTTTGGCCGTGGGCACTTATGTTTTGGAACTGCCATGGGGGCATGTACTTGAACTTATAAACTATTATTTTGTACCTAGTTTGACTAGGAATATTATTTCTGTATCTATGTTAGCCCAATGTGGGTATACTTTTGTATTTAGAAACACTGGGTGTTTTATATATAAAAATGATATGGAAATTTACACTGCTGATGCAAATAATGGTCTTTATATTTTGAATATAAATCAATCTTAAACATATAATGTAACAAACAAAAGGCTTAAAGTAATTAAAAAAGATGAAACTTATATGTGTATTGTCGTCTGGGACACATAAACAATACCCGCATATCCACACTTTCGAAGAGTGGGTACTTGGAAGGATTTGATCCAAATTCATATGACGTCTGCGAATCTTGTTTATTAGGCAAGATGCCTAAATCACCTTTTAGCGGTAAAGGTGCACGTGCCACCAAACTGTTAGCCCTTGTTCATAGTGACATTTGTGGGCCCATGTCTAGCCAGGCTAGAGGTGGATATGAATACTTCGTAACCTTTACGGATGATGCATCACGTTTTGGTTATGTGTATCTTATGAGACACAAGTCAGAAACTTTTGAGAAATTCAAAGAGTTTCGACATGAAGTAGAAAAACAGACCGGCAAAAGTATTAAGACATTACGGTCGGACTGTGGTGGCGAATACTTTAGCAATAAGTTTCTTGATTACTTGAAAGAATATGGTATTCTTTCACAGTGGACTCCTCCCGGAACACCGCAATTAAACTGTGTGTCCGAACGGAGAAACCGAACTTTATTAAACATGGTAAGGTCTATGATGAGTCCTACAGAGCTACCTATTTCCTTCTGGGGATATACATTGAACAGTGCAATACTTATTTTGAATAAGGTTCCGTCAAAGTCTGTTCAACAGACTCTATATGAAATATGGACAGGAAAGAAACCGGGTTTCTTATTCCTGAAGATTTGGGGTTGCTGGGCATACGTCAAACGTTTGGATGGTACCAAACTTGAACCCAAATCCGATAAATGCCTATTTGTAGGATATCATAGGGAAACCAAAGGATATTACTTCTATCACCCACAAAGAGAATAAAGTATTTGTTGCTCTACAAGTGGTTTTCCTTGAAAAGGAATTCCTAAATGTAGTGAAAAGTGGGAGGAAAGTAGAACTCAATGAAAATTGGAGTGATACTGTTCCTGGCACAGAATCCTCAACGGAACATGAACAGTCCATCAGGGATGAGACTGTACCACAATCTTCAAATACACAAGGACCGCGTGGGTCGGAGAGAGTCAAAAAACAACCTGAGAGGTATGGGTTTATGATCTCACCTCATGTATATATTAATCTTATTGAGGAAGATGAGCCTGCTACGTATGAGGAAGCGATACAAGGCATCGACACCGGTTTATGGCAAGATACCATGAATTCTGAAATGGATTCCATGTATACCAACCAAGTTTGGACACTGGTTTCTGCACCAGAAGGCGTAAAGCCTATTGGATGCAAATGGGTATTCAAGAGGAAAACCGACATGGATGGCAACATACAAACGTACAAATCTAGGCTTGTAGCGAAAGGGTATGGTCAACGACATGGTGTCGATTATGACAAAACTTTTTCACCCTTTTCCATGATTAAATCCATTAGGATAATGCTTGCTATTGCTGCATATTTCGATTACGAGATATGGCAGATGGACGTCAAAATCACTTTCCTTAACGAAAACCTTTTGGAGGATGTTTATATGCAACAGCCTGACGGTTTTATCGTACCAAGACTTGCAAACAAGGTTTGTAAGTTAAATCGATCTATTTATGGATTGAAGCAAGCATCGCGTTATTGGAACCAACGTTTTGATGAGATCATAAAAGAATATGATTTCGTTCAAAATGAAGATGATCCTTGTGTTTATAAGAAGGTTAGTGGGAGCGCACTGACATTCATTGTCATTTACGTTGATGATGTATTGCTTATTGTCAATGACATTCCCATGTTAAAATCGGTGAAAGCTTGGCTTTCATTAAAATTCTCCATGAATGATCTGGGAGAAGCAGCCTTTATTCTAGGAATAAAGATCTACCGGGATAGATCTAGAAAGCTTCTTGGACTCTCCCAGAGCACGTACATCGACAAAATGTTGAAGAGATTCAATATGGATCAGTCCAAGAGGGGGCTGTTGCCAGTGTCACTTGGCGTCACTCTATCTAAGGACATGTGTCTTAAAACTCAAGATGACAGAGACAACATGAGTCGGATACCGTTCGCCTTGGCAGTCGGATCAATCATGTATGCCATGATATGTACGCGACCTGATGTCTCATATGCTTTCAGCATGTGTAGTCGCTATCAGGGCGATCCAGGTGATAGTCACTGGATGACGGTTAAGAATATCCTAAAGTATCTTAGACGAACTAAGGATGCTTTCTTAATTTATGGAGATGGAGAACTTGAGGTAACTGGGTATACCGATGCAAGTTTCCAAACCGATAAAGACGACTGTAAGTCGCAATCCGGGTACATATTTTGTTTGAATAATGGAGCAGTAAGCTGGAAATCTTCCAAGCAAGAGACTGTTGCCGATTCAAAAACAGAAGCGGAGTACATTGCTACAGCTGAAGCAGCAAAAGAGGCAGTTTGGATCCGAAAATTCCTAATTGGATTAGGAGTAGTTCTGTTAGCAGCTGAGCCTGTTCCATTGTATTGTGACAATAACGGGGCTATAGCACAAGCTAAGGAACCGCGATCTCATCAACGATACAATCATGTTCTTTGACGTTTCCATATGATTCGTGAGATCATACATCGTGGCGATGTGAAGATCGAGAAGGTCGCGTCAGAGGACAACATTGCAAAACCGCTGACGGAAGCTATTCCACAGCAAAAGTTTGAGCGACATGTAATAGTTCAGGTATTAGATGCTTGAGTGACTGGCTATAGGCCAAGTGGGAGATTGTTAGACAATTATGACCCATATCGTCACTATTTGTAAAAGACATTATGGTTTTTGTACAAATTAATTATGTAGCAATGAAATTGCATTTTATCATTTTGTAATTTGATTACTTGAATTTATAAATTATAAAAGTCCCTATGATTAGTTCCGGATTACAAGATATGAGACAGTATCAATCCATAAAGGTTAATCATTAAATATCCCTAGTCGTAGTATTATCGAGACTGGACATCGATAATGCAGAAAAGACTAGTATCGCACTTGTGTGTGTTATGGAAGTGTAACGACATATTTCTCATATATTTAAGTATTGGATACTTATGCAAGTGTGATATGAGGTTCTGTTTACCGATGGTACGTAAACAACTTCTCTCTGAATAGACCCCACGGAATCCCATTGGTAGTATGACTATGTGTCTATGGGAATCCGCATCTGGGTAGGTGTATTTGGTCTTAACCTGAGACTTGCATCGCTAATACTTACGAAAATCAATACGCTTTGGTTTTGGACATCCAAGACTTTAACAGGTTCTGTGTATGCCTCTTTTGGGTTTATTGAGAATCGTAGTGTATTGGATGTGATGTCAAGATGAAAGTATCACTTCAGTCATATGGAGATGATGATCACGCAGGGATACATAACTGGTACTCTAAATGGTTGCAACCATCGGGATAATATGACTAGGTCATGATTATCCGATTTAAAGAGACTAGTTGCTTGTAATCCGATATATGCTTCGTACGGGGCATACACTATTCCATCCCTAGGCCTTGCATGTGACATCCGATACTGGATCGCTATACCCAATACTATGTAGATTACGCCTGACATAGATTATATATTCCATTACGAATATTTCTGGAGAATTGGGTAGGCACAGTGCTTTGCTAGAAGCCAACCATGTCTCATAAATCGGTAAAAACGTAGTACGAGGTACGTACGTGTTCGGATAGTCCGACGACCAGATTTACTACCAACATATCCAGGGATCTCTTGGGTCGCTTCCCGAAGATTCACCGATGATGAATGATTCAAACTTAATTAATCTGGGATTAATTACGGAGAGATTTTATCTAGGATAAAAAACTATTAGAGAGAGAGAACGATTAATTTGGAATTAATCGATAAAATAATATATTCGATATATTAAAAGAAATTAGATTTCGACGAGGAATTAAAATTAGATTTTAATTCGGGCTAACGAATTAATTTAGAATTAATTCGCCAGCGACGTGAATAGTAATTTTGCTTGGCATTATTATTTAATTAAATTTGATTTAATTACGTCGCAATGGAAATTTCGTTAATTCGGAATTAGCGAACCCGAGCCCGGAAGTGTTTGCGGGCCCACTCATATTTCGAATCAAGTGGGGCCTACAAATCACATCACTAGTCACATCACTTGTCACTTTGAGTGATGGGTTTTGGTGACAATGATGATAACTTGCCTTACACACTTTGAAATCAAATATTAACAAGTCAACAACATCACTTTTTGCTCTCTCCATTCACGCCACTTTGAAGAAAAATTAACTCTCCCATATTTCTTTCTATTGGCCGAATACACAAGGAGGTAGAAGGTGATTTTTGTTGCAAAAATTACCAAGAGGTAGCACTCTAAAGGATCATCAAAGGTGATAGGGAAACCAACCTTGGATCTTGGAATCACCATTGAAGCTTGGGGCTTAAAGATCAAAGTTTATCTTCAACAAAAATTGGAGCTTGGCCGTGACCTTCAAGGACAATGAGGAAAAATTTTGAACTGAACGCATCCATAAACCGCTCATTGTAAGTATGATTCCGCCATACTTCTTTAATGTATTCACATGTTTTTTTATGCTTGAATGATCTTGGGACAACTTTAGAAACCAACAGAGAGTACATCTCACACTTATCTTTTCTAAGGTTTCTCCCTACAGCAAACAATGTCATCACTGGACATATGCCTAACTATCAAAGACTTTTTTTTTTGTTTTTCACTCACTCACTCCATGGAATTCTTCCTTTTAACTGCTGATAATGTGGGCTTCCCCCCTGAGATCCATTCCCGAAACTCATGCTGATATGAGCCTCAACCCTGGGATTCCTTTCTGAAACTAACACCAATATGGGCCTCAACCCTGGGATTCCTACCAAAAACTGATATTGTACTGTTGCTACTTCTAATTGGCTCGCCTTTGCCGTTTTCTCTGCCTCTCCTGTGAATATAAAACAAAAAAACCATAAAAAGAGAATGCAAATATGTTACGTGTATGCATGCATGCATGAATGAGTTTCCTATCCCATCGGGTTAGGTTTTCCACCAATTCCCTTGGTGACTGCTCGATCTTGTTGAGTTTCAATCAAGTCCCAAGAATCATCAATCATGCATAAAAATGAGTTGAATACATATCAAAGGAGGTGCGGAATAACTCACATTGAATGGTTTTGGATGCTACGAAGATGGACCAAATTCGCACTTCATGTTTCTGCCTCCATCAAGCTCGGTTTTGGGCCTTCTCGAACTGCAGTGGACTGCACGGTGGGGGCTGTTTTGATGCTCCAAAATCGGCCATGCAAGACTCCATTGAAGCTCCAAGCTTCAAGCTTTCCAAGCTCACAAATTCGTTTCTCTATCACCATAATATAACCCATGTGTGTGCTAGCACTCTTGTTTTGCAACAAAACACTCTCACTTGCTTCTCTTTCAATTCGGCAGTGACCAAAATGGAGAAGAAGATGAAATGGCTCTAAGCCGTGAATGAGAGGGAGAAGAAAAGAGAGGGAAAACGTGAATGGAGAGAGAGAGAAAAGGTAAATGGTTTTTACTTATATATTTATTTTATTTTCCAAAAATAAAATCAAATACAAAAAGCATTTACATTTACCAAGTACAAAAGTCAAAAAGCAAAAAGCCTATTAATGCTTTTCCAACAACCATTTACTATTCACATCAAGTCACTTTAATAAAGTGACAACATGTCATGTCACATCACTCAAAGTGACATTTGATTTGATGCTTGATGTGACTAGCGATATGACGCACGATTTGACTTGCGTGCCGCACTCGAATTCGAAATGCGAATGCGGTCGCAAATAATCCCGGGCTCGGGTTCGCTAATTCCAAATTAACGAATTTTCCGTTGCGTCGTAATTAAATGATTACGCCTAGCGAAATCACTATTTACGTCGCTAACGAATTAATTCTAATTAATTCGTTCGCCCGAATTAAAATCTAATTTTAATTCCGCGTCGAAATCCAATTTCTTATAATATATCGAATATATTATTTTATCGATTAATTCCAAATTAATCGTTCTCTCTCTTTAATTAATATTTTATCCCAGATAAAATATCTCCGCCATTAATCCCAGATTAATTTTCTCTCTCTTCTAATTAATCCTAGATTAATTAAAGTGCGAGTTATACATAATCGGTGAATCTTCAAGAAGCAGCCATGAGATCTCCGGATATGTTGGCAGTAAATACGGTCGTCGGATTATCCGAACACGTAAGCACCTCGTACTACATTTATACCGATTTACAAGACAAGGTTGGCTTCTAGCAAAGTGCCATGCCTACCCAATTCTCCAGAAATTCTTACAGGAATATATAGATCTGTATCAAGCGTAGTATACCGTAGTATTGTGTATATCGGCCCAGTATCAGATAGTCACGTGCTAGGCCTGGGGCTGGAATTGTGTCTGCCCCGTACGAAGCACATGTCGGATGTCTGGTAACTAGTCTCTATAATCGGATATACATGACCTTGTCATAATATCCCGATAGCTGTAGCATATAAGAGAACAAGTTATGTATCCTACGTGATCATCATCTCCACTATAACTGAAGTGATACTTCCATCTTGACATCACACCCAATACACTACGATTCTCAATATACCGAGAAGAGGCGTACACAGAACCGGTTAAAGCCATGGACGACCAAAACCAAAGCATAATGATTGTCGCAAGTATTAGCGGTGCAAGTCTCAAGTTAAGACCAAATACACCTACCATGAATTCGGACTTCCATAGACATATAGTTATACTACACAATGGAATTCCGAAAGGGTCTATCCCAGCGAAGCTGTTTCCCGTACCATCGGTAAAACACACCTCCTTTTACACTTGCATGAGTATCATATACCCAAATATATGAGAACTATGCCGTTGTGCCCTCACAAACGTGCATAAATGTAATACTAGTCTTTTACGTATTTCTCGATGTCCAATCTCGATAATACTCTAACTAGGGATTTTTAATGATTTATCCTTCATGGACTGATACTGTCTCATATCATTCTCAATCCAGGAACTAATCATATGGACCTTCTATCATTTATACATCTAGGTGATCTAATCACAAATGATAAAGAGCAATCTCTTTTATATCACATAGTTAATTTGTACAACAATACCATGATCTGTACAAATAGTGACGCTATTGCGTCATAATTGTCCAACAATCTCCCACTTGGCCTATAGCCAGTCACTCGAGTGTCTTACACCTGAACTATGTACGGTTAGCTTAAATTGCTGAGAAAAGGGTTTCGTCAGCGGATTTGCATAATTATCGTCTGATGCGATTTATACGATCATTACATCGCTACGATGTATAATCCGAACGAATCAGATGAATATTGAAGTATATATCTGGATCGTTGATGAGACCATTAATTCTTTAGCCTGCGCTGAAGCCTAGCTCAGCTGCTAATAGAACTATATATAATCTAATTAGATTTATTATCGACCCAGAAGGCTTCTATTGCTGCCTCAGCTGCAGTAATTACCCGCATTTGTTGTTTATTATGTAACAATATCTTGCTTGGAAGATTTCCAGCTCACTGTTCCATTATTCAAACTTTGTGGTACCGTTTGTGACTTATAGTCGTTTTATCGGTTTAAGAAACTTGCTACAGTGATCCCAGTCACTTCAAGTTCTCCATCTCCACAGATTAAGAACATCATCATTAGTTCTCTAAAAACTAACGGATGTTATAAACATCAAACCAGTGACTATCACTTGGATTGGCCTGATTGTGAATCCATATGCTCAAAGCGTATGAGACACCAGGTCACGGAGTGACAATTAAAACTCCAAATTTGTGACATACTGACTCAGAAAAGCCTCTGCCAATGCTCTCCAGTCATCATTGACCTTCCTCTCAAGGCTATGGTACCATACTACGGGTGCCCCCTCAAGCGACATCCTGAATATTTTCTACACCTGACGCTTTGATAAACCCACTGAACTCATAACTGAAACATACTGACGGAGATGGACCATCGGATCCCCATTCCCGTTGAACTTGGCCATATCTAGCATCTTGAATTGAGCTGGCAACTGTTCTTCAAAGGTCATTTCCTCATAATCTAGTAGGTCTTCATGTTTACCCCTCATCTTATGGGTAACCGATTCTACCTGATCCCGGAGCTTCTGTAATTCTGCCTGAGACCCAGTCATTCTTCCTGCCGCATATTCAGCCATGTCATCATCAAAAGCGGGGATGTCATCCCCCAACCTGTTCGGAGGCTCCTCACGCCTCATATTCTCAGAGTTTCCCCCAGCACGGGGCACATCCATATTAGCCATAGCGGTAGTCAAAGCTTGCAACTGTTCAGTAACCTTGGTGAGACTGATTTCCAACTGATCCATACGTGATACCTCATTCTGTGATTCGCTCATATTTGCTATCGGCCTCTTGGTGAGTCTTCCTTCTTCCCTAACCCAATGGGAATCTATGATGGCTTTTTGAACACAAGGGGTTAGCATGATGCGTGTATGCATGAGGTGCGTGAGATGCGTGCAATGTATATAAGTTGGCCTTTTGTCATTTTAAAGCATTCAATCATATTACCGTGAGGTGCAAACTTGTCCCAGTTGAAAAGACCCAACAGGTTTACACTTTTGTGATAACATGGCTAAATAACTTCAAATGATAAGGGGCCCGATCACAGGATGGCCTACCAGCATTTTAGAAACTTTTGGCCCAATTGTCATAGGATACGAACTCATCCCCATTTAAATGGCCCAACAAGTTCGCATTTCTGAAAAAAAGTCCAACTGAATCCAAATGATGATGGTCCTCTAAATATAAGCATGAAGAGATAATTCGAACATAAAGCAATAATTTCTACAGAGCGGGCCATCGACATTTCAGAAGCTTTTGGCCCAATTGTCATAGGATACGAACTTGACCCAGTTTAAATGGCCCAACAAGTTTGCATTTCTGACAAGAAGTCCAACTGCATCCAAATGTTGATGGTCCATAAATACAAGCATAAAGAGATAATTCAAGCATAAAGTAATAATTCTACAAGCGGCCTATCAACATTTCAGAAGCTTTTGGCCCAATTGTCATAGGATACGAACTCGTCCCAGTTTAAATGGCCCAACAAGTTTGCATTTCGGAAAAGAAGTCCAACTGCATCCAAATGATGATGCTCTCTAAATACAAGCAGAAAGAGATAATTCAAGCATAAAGTAATAATTTCTACAGAGCGGCCCATCGGCATTTCAGAAGCTTTTGGCCCAATTGTCATAGGATACAAACTTGTCCCAGTTTAAATGGCCCAACAAGTTCGCATTTCTGACAAGAAGTCCAACTGCATCCAAATGAGGATGGTCCACAAGCACAAGGAAAATAGTTGCTATAGGTCATACAACTCCAGTCTATATGTGGGTTTACGGGAGTGTAGACAAAGAGTCTCGCTGGCGAAGGATGGCCCACAACTTGGTCTCCCCACTCAATGGTTCGAATCGGATCGAGCGACCAAGTGAGGCGCACCATTTTTATACCTTATGGTACGTGCCAACGAGTTATGGTGCGTGACTGACTGTAAAATGGATTTCCTATTGAAGATTCTGTTAGACATTATGACCCATAGCGTCACTGTTTTGTAAATGATATTGTATTATTGTACAAAATTAACTATGTGATAATGAAATTGCCTTTTGCCGTTTTGTAATTTATTTACTTTGATATATAAATGGCGAAAGTCCATATGATTAATTCCGTATTGAGATGATATGAGACAGTATCAATACATAAAGGTTTAAATCATTAAATATCCCTAGTCGGAGTATTATCGAGATCGGACATCGATAATGCGGAATAGACTAGTATTGCACTTGTGCATGTTGTGAGGGCACAACGGCATAGTTCTCATATATTTAAGTATAGGATACTTATGCAAGTGCGATAGGAGGTTGTGTTTTACCGATGGTACGGAAAACAGCTTCGCTCTGGATAGACCCCGCGGAATCCCATTGGTAGTATGTCTGCGTGTCTATGGGAGGCCGCATCAGGGTAGGTGTATATGGTCTTAACCTGAGACTTGCATCGCTAGTACTTGCGACAATAGGTAAACTTTGGTTTTGGTGGTTGGGGGACCTTAACTGGTTCTGTGTTCACCTCTTCTGGGTTTATCAGGAATCGTAGTGCACTGGGTGTGATGTCAAGATGGAAGTGTCACTTCAGACATATGGAGTTGATGATCACGCAGGATACAGAACTAGTGCTCTATAAAAGGTTGCAACCGTCGGGACAATATGACTAGGTCAGTATTGCCCGATTTAAAGAGACTAGTTGCTTGATGTCCGATATATGTTTCGTACGGGGCAGACACATTTCCAGCCCCAGGCCTAACATGTGATCGTCCGATACTGGATCGATGTACGCAATACTACGGTATACTACGCTTGATATAGATCTAATATTCCAGTAAGAATATTTCTGGAGAATTGGGTAGGCATGGCGCTTTGCTAGAAGCCAACCTTGTCTTGTAAATCGGTAAAAACGTAGTACGAGGTACGTACGTGTTTGGATTATCCAACGACCGTATTTACTGCCAACATATCCGGAGATCTCTTGGGTCGCTTCCTGAAGATTCACCTATGATGTTTGATTCGAACTTTATTAATCTTGGATTAATAACGGAGAAACTTTATCTTGGATAAAATGCCTTATTAGGAGAGAGAGAGATCGATTAATCTGGAATTAATCGATAAAATAATATATTCGATATATTATTAAACGAAATTAGATTTCGACGCGGAATTAAAATCGGATTTTAATTCGGGCAAACGAATTAATTTAGAATTAATTCATTAGCGAACTGAATAGTAATTTCGCAAGGCGTAATTATTTAATTCACGTCGCGACGGAAATTCGTTAATTTGGAATTAACGAAACCGAGCCCGAAAGTGCTTGCGGACACATTCGTATTTTGAATCGAGTGATATCCGCAATCACATCGCGATATCTCATTACTTAATACGAATAGATAGTGAATGTATCTAGTCACCTTTGAGGGATGATGCATTGTCTCTAATCTCAAAGTATGGTAATGATAGCAAATGATGGATTCATTTTGGAGGGAAGCCATGCACGGTTTTGGAAGGATTTTTTGCATTAAAAAATTCTTTTGGTATTAGATATCACTTCACTTTTCATTTTCCTTGGTCATTCACGTTTTTGGCATGCAAAGGAAACAAAATCAAAAGTGAAACACTCTCCTCTCTTCCTCTCTCTTGCTCACGCCGTGAGCTGCACCAACAAGGCAGAAAATTGTTTTCTCATTCTCCATTTTTGCTAGCACAAGCAAGGAATCAAAGGAGGTGATAGGGAAACCACCTTGGAGCTTGGAATACACAAAGCTTGGAGCTTTCAACTCTTTTCTCCTCTTGGCCGAAACTTCAAGGATCTTGGAGCTTCAACCTTTGTTCATCTTTTCATCACAAAAGCTTTGTAAGTATGATTCCGCCATGCTTCAAGTTTATTATATATATTCATTTTGTTGTATTTCATAAGCTTAATCTTTCCTTGGGACTAATTAGTAACCAACAACAATGGTATCATTGAGCTATGTTTAAGCATGAAATATATTAGGTTAAAATTTGGGTAAAATTGATTGAAGCATGTTCTTGTGAAATTTGATGAATGAGTATGCTTACATGTATATAGAATGATATTATATGGAATCAATTTTGAGAAAAATGCATTGGATGATTTTTCCCCAAAAATGTAACCTTGGCCGAATGGGTATGAACATTGGATGTGTTGGAATTTTTTGTGTACAAGATCATTGGATGACTTAAAACGTATACGGGACGTAGATTAGTGATTCAATCGGATTGAAAAACAAATCGACACAAAAATCTCACTTGGCCGAATACTAATGGACATGAAAATGGACTTGATTTTTGTTCAAATTAATGTTGGACATATGTTTTGAACAATAGATGATTAATAAATTAAATTGGTATTTTGAAATATTTGGTTTAATGTATTAATCTTGGTTTTACACTTTAATTAATTGAATTTTAAAATTTGGAATATTGAAATTTAATTAATGGGCTTAATTGTTAAATTGGGCTTGTAATATTATATTTGGGCATAATGGGCTTGGTTGGGCCAAGTAGATTTGGGCCAAAAGGATTGGATCCAATTTGGGCCTAAATCACTCCATTAAGTCCAAATGTAGTATAATGGGCTTTAAAGTTTAATTGGGCCTTATGGGCTTGAAATTGGTTTTGTGGCATTTAAGGGTGATTCCTTATTTGGGCTTGGTAATTGGGTTTGACCCACATTGACCAAAGCCCAAGCCTTAATAAATCAATTGAAAGCCCATCGGACTTTAATTAAACAAACATTGGATGTTAGTTGGGCTTTGAGACCCAATTAGATTAGATTTAGAATCTAAGTCTTTAAAGCACATTAAAAGTGTAAACATTTAATTTGGAATTAAATAATTGAATTAGTATTGAATACGAATTAAATTAGATTTAATAAGTAGTTCGATATAATTCGTAATTCGTACCTTATGTACTTATTCTCAAACGAGTTGGACTCGCGCAAAATCAAAACCGTTGTTTGAACATTGGATGATCATTTAAACAAAGACTAATTAATTGGATTAGATTGGTTGTAAAAGCATGTCTTGTTTGAATATATATGTATGTGATGAATGAATAGTGTATATCGGATGGATATTAGAAGGGAAGGGGTAATTTTAGAAATTATTGTAAATTTAGAATTTATAAATTGGACCTGCGTGTCCAGCCTTATCTCTTTTATCTCTTTGTATTCTCTTCTCACCTAATTCCCCTCAATGCAAATGAGGTTTCTCTTATTGTATTATGTAATTGGGTAGTAGTAGAATAGTGCTAGCGGGGAGAGGAAAGGGAGTGATTTGTTCTAGGAACAAGTTGTGTTATATATCCATCCGTATATCACTATTAATTTACTTTACGCGCTTTATGATGTTTTAGAAGCATGCTTAAGGGTGTATGTTGATGAGACCTAACAAAGATAATAAATTGGTTGCCAATTACGCAAAAATCCCTCAATCTATATTAAGCGATTATCCTTCCATTGAATGATTCTTGTTCAAGATCCGATTGGCATTGGTTTGTTGGCCAAAGTCAAGACCTTGTCAATTAGGATGTACTTGAATCATGAGAGTTTTGTTCCACATCGGTGTCTTGTCCAAGTTGTGATTTGTTGGCCAAAGTCAAGATCACTTCTTGTCCAACGACATTGATTACGAAACTATCCTTGTCAATGGGTCCCGCTTAACTGGAATCATTAGGTTTGTTGTGCCAAAGCCAAGGCCTAGATGATTCGGAGGATATGGTTAGAAAATGTATTAGATACATTGGCATACGCAATATGTTTAGGACTTGGATGTCCACCTAACCGGATCTAGGAATTGGATTGGATCCAATTGATCTGTGAGATCTACCTAGTTAAATAGCATACAGCTTGTTGGCCAAAGTCAAGGTTGTGTGTTATTTAACGGGATCCTAGCCCACTAGGAAATAGGATTTCCCGAGTTCTCAACAGAGGGTTAGAGACTTGATGAAAATAGTGGGAGGCTAGTATGTGAATTTGCAATTTCATTCAGATACTTTGCCTTACGCGTTCTTCAAAATTATTTCGTCTATTTATTATAATTAGTTGGACTAATACATTGTTATTTTTTTGTAACAGTTTGACTGTACCCATTTTATCGTTAACTAGATAGTTGGACTATCGTAGTTGAGATGGCTAGCAAGGTAAATGTCCGAGACATCATCATGGGTGACAATGTCTTTAAGGGGACAAACTTCGCTGATTGGGAAATGAACCTGAGGATAGTCCTTGGGGCTGAGAGGATGCTGTATATACTACAAACACCTCTCCCGCCTAAGCCCACTGACCCACTTGAGCTGGAGTTATGGAAAACTCACAGCAATGATTGTGACACAGCTCAGGCTATTATGTTAGCTTCTATGACTCAACACTTTCGTCGCCAGAATAGGGACTTGGATCCTTATAATATGATGGCTAGACTTCGAGATCTCCACCGCTCCAACAAGCGGATGGAAGGTATGAGTTGGTGAAGAAACTCTTCCGCGCCCGAATGACTGAAGGCGCATCAGTTGAGGCCCACGGGGCTCAAATGATCGCCGATATTGATGAGTTGGCCAATATGGGAATAGTCTTGGAGGCTGAGCTGACTGTGGATTTGATCTTACAATCGCTTCCCGATACTTGGAAACAAATTATAATCAACTATAAGTTGATGGACACGGATGACTCTCTTGGAGAGCTGTTATCCGTCTTGAAGGAGTCTGAAAAAGAACTCCTAAAAGGGGGCAAGCGCGAGGCGCACTATGCATCGACCTCTCAGGGGCCAAAGGCTGGGCTTAAGGCAACTGGAGGGGTGAGGAAGAGGAAACATAAGAACAAGGGTAAAGGCAAGTCGACAAAAGCTTCTGGGAAGCCAAGGAACAAATCTCAAGATGTCTGCCTCAACTGCGGCAAGAAGGGTCACTGGAAACGTGACTGCCGAATGGGCAAGGGACACAAGGAGGATATCAAGGCACCAGCCTCTGGTATGTTTGTTATTGAAATAAATATGACTACTTCTAGTCTTAAAAATTGGATTTTTGATTCTGGTTGTGCTGCTCATATTTGTACTGATTTGCAGGATCTGCAGAATAGCAGGATGCTGGCTTCAGGGGAGGTTGACCTACGAGTCGGAAACGGAACACCAGTTGCTGTTTTGGCTGTAGGGACTTTTGTTTTGGAACTGCCCTCAGGGCATGTACTTAAACTTTTGAACTGTTATTATATACCTAGTTTAACTAGGAATATTATATCTGTATCTTTGTTAACCCAGCATGGGTACACTTTTGTATTTAGAAACACTGGGTGTTATTTATATAAAATGATGCAGAAATTTGCACTGTTGTTGCAAATAATGGTCTTTATATTTTGAATGTAAATGAATCTCCTAAACACAAAATGACAAACAAAAGGCTCAAAAGGAGTAATCTAAAAGATGAAGCTTACATGTGGCATTGTCGTCTAGGACACATTAACAAGACTCGCATATCCACACTTTCGAAGAGTGGGTACTTGGACGGATTTGATCCTAATTCATATGATGTCTGCGAATCTTGTCTTTTAGGCAAAATGCCTAAATCACCTTTTAGCGGTAAAGGTGAACGTGCCACAGAACTGTTAGCCCTCGTTCATAGTGACGTATGTGGGCCCATGTCTAGCCAGGCTAGAGGTGGATATCGATACTTCGTAACCTTTACGGATGATGCATCACGTTACGGTTATGTGTATCTAATGATGCACAAGTCGGAAACCTTTGAGAAATTCAAAGAGTTTCGACACGAAGTTGAAAAACAAACAGGCAAGAGTATTAAGACATTACGGTCGGACCGTGGTGGCGAATACTTAAGTTATGAGTTTCAAGATTACTTGAAAGAACATGGTATTCTTTCACAGTGGACTCCTCCTGGAACACCGCAATTAAACGGTGTGTCTGAACGGAGAAACCGTACCTTGTTAGACATGGTAAGGTCAATGATGAGTCGCACTGAGCTACCAATATCCTTCTGGGGATACGCATTAAGCAGTGCAATACTTATTTTGAATAAGGTTCCGTCAAAGTCTGTTGAACAGACTCCATACGAGATATGGACAGGAAGGAAACCGGGTTTCTCTTTCCTGAAGATTTGGGGTTGCTGGGCATATGTTAAACGTTTGGAAGGTACCAAATTAGAACCCAAATCAGATAAATGCCTTTTCGTAGGATATCCTAAGGAAACCAAAGGATATTACTTCTATCACCCGCAAGAGAACAAAGTATTTGTTGCTCTACATGCATTTTTCCTTGAAAAGGAATTCTTAGATGCAGTGGTAAGTGGGAGGAAAGTGGAGCTCGATGAAAATCGTGGTGATACTGTTCCTGGCAATGAATCAACGACGGAACATGAACAGACCATCCGGGATGAGTCTGTACCACAACCTTCATATACACAAGGACCGCGTAGGTCGGAGAGAGTCAGGACAGTACCTGAGAGGTATGGGTACCTGATCTCGCCTCATGTAGATATTAATCTTATTGAGGATAATGAACCGTCTACGTATGAGGAAGCAATACTAGATATTGATTCCGCTTTATGGCAAGAAGCCATGAAGTCTGAGATGGATTCCATGTATGCCAACCAAGTTTGGACACTGGTTGATGCACCAGAAGGTGTAAAACCTATTGGATGCAGATGGATCTTCAAGAAGAAGACCGACATGGATGGCAACGTGCAAACATACAAAGCTAGGCTTGTAGCAAAGGGGTATCGTCAACAATATGGTGTTGATTATGACGAAACCTTCTCACCCGTTGCCATGATTAAATCCATTCGGATAATGCTTGCAATAGCTGCATATTTCGATTACGAGATATGGCAGATGGACGTTAAAACCGCTTTCCTTAACGGAAACCTTTTGGAGGATGTTTATATGCAACAGCCTGACGGTTTTATCGTACCTAGACTTGCAAACAAGGTTTGTAAGTTAAATCGATCCATTTATGGATTGAAGCAAGCATCACGGTCATGGAATCAGCGTTTTGATGAGATCATAAAAGAATATGATTTCGTACAAAACGAAGATGACCCTTGTGTATACAAGAAGGTTAGTGGGAGAGCACTGACTTTTATTGTCCTTTATGTCGACGATGTATTGCTTATAGGCAATGACATTCCCATGCTAACGTCGGTGAAAGCTTGGCTTTCATTAAAATTCTCCATGAAAGATCTGGGAGAAGCAGCCTTTATTCTGGGAATAAAGATCTACCGGGATAGATCTAGAAAGCTGCTTGGACTCTCCCAGAGTACATATATTGACAAAGTGTTGAAGCGATTCAGCATGGATCAATCCAAGAAGGGATTGATGCCAATATTACGTGGTACCTCTCTCTGTCTAAGGACATGTGTCCTAAGACTCAAGAAGAGAGAGATAACATGAGTCGGATACCGTTCGCCTCGGCAGTCGGATCGATCATGTATGCCATGATATGTACACGACCTGATGTGTCATATGCTTTGAGCATGTGCAGTCGCTATCAGGCCGATCCAGGTGAAGGTCACTGGATGGCAGTTAAGAATATCCTTAAGTATCTTAGACGAACTAAGGATGCTTTCTTAATTTACGGAGAAGGAGAACTTGTGGTATCTGGGTATGCCGATGCAAGTTTCCAAACCGACAAGGACGACTTCAAGTCGCAATCCGGGTACATTTTTTGTTTGAATAACGGAGCAGTGAGCTGGAAATCTTCCAAGCAAGATACTGTTGCCGATTCAACGACAGAAGCGGAGTATATTGCTGCATCGGAAGCAGCAAAGGAGGCAGTTTGGATCCGAAAGTTCCTAATTGGATTAGGAGTAGTTCCGTTAGCAGCTGAGCCCGTTCCATTGTATTGTGACAATAACGGGGCTATAGCACAAGCTAAGGAACCAAGGTCTCATCAACGATCCAAGCATGTTCTTCGGCGTTACCATCTGATTCGGGAGATTATACATCGTGGCGATGTAAAAGTCGAGAAGGTCGCATCAGATAACAACATTGCAGATCCGCTGACGAAAGCTGTTTATCCGCAAGTGTTTGAACGACATATACATAGTTCAGGTATTAGATGCTTGAGTGACTGGCTATAGGCCAAGTGGGAGATTGTTAGACATTATGACCCATAGCGTCACTGTTTTGTAAATGATATTGTATTATTGTACAAAATTAACTATGTGATAATGAAATTGCCTTTTGCCGTTTTGTAATTTATTTACTTTGATATATAAATGGCGAAAGTCCATATGATTAATTCCGTATTGAGATGATATGAGACAGTATCAATACATAAAGGTTTAAATCATTAAATATCCCTAGTCGGAGTATTATCGAGATCGGACATCGATAATGCGGAATAGACTAGTATTGCACTTGTGCATGTTGTGAGGGCACAACGGCATAGTTCTCATATATTTAAGTATAGGATACTTATGCAAGTGCGATAGGAGGTTGTGTTTTACCGATGGTACGGAAAACAGCTTCGCTCTGGATAGACCCCGCGGAATCCCATTGGTAGTATGTCTGCGTGTCTATGGGAGGCCGCATCAGGGTAGGTGTATATGGTCTTAACCTGAGACTTGCATCGCTAGTACTTGCGACAATAGGTAAACTTTGGTTTTGGTGGTTGGGGGACCTTAACTGGTTCTGTGTTCACCTCTTCTGGGTTTATCAGGAATCGTAGTGCACTGGGTGTGATGTCAAGATGGAAGTGTCACTTCAGACATATGGAGTTGATGATCACGCAGGATACAGAACTAGTGCTCTATAAAAGGTTGCAACCGTCGGGACAATATGACTAGGTCAGTATTGCCCGATTTAAAGAGACTAGTTGCTTGATGTCCGATATATGTTTCGTACGGGGCAGACACATTTCCAGCCCCAGGCCTAACATGTGATCGTCCGATACTGGATCGATGTACGCAATACTACGGTATACTACGCTTGATATAGATCTAATATTCCAGTAAGAATATTTCTGGAGAATTGGGTAGGCATGGCGCTTTGCTAGAAGCCAACCTTGTCTTGTAAATCGGTAAAAACGTAGTACGAGGTACGTACGTGTTTGGATTATCCAACGACCGTATTTACTGCCAACATATCCGGAGATCTCTTGGGTCGCTTCCTGAAGATTCACCTATGATGTTTGATTCGAACTTTATTAATCTTGGATTAATAACGGAGAAACTTTATCTTGGATAAAATGCCTTATTAGGAGAGAGAGAGAGATCGATTAATCTGGAATTAATCGATAAAATAATATATTCGATATATTATTAAACGAAATTAGATTTCGACGCGGAATTAAAATCGGATTTTAATTCGGGCAAACGAATTAATTTAGAATTAATTCATTAGCGAACTGAATAGTAATTTCGCAAGGCGTAATTATTTAATTCACGTCGCGACGGAAATTCGTTAATTTGGAATTAACGAAACCGAGCCCGAAAGTGCTTGCGGACACATTCGTATTTTGAATCGAGTGATATCCGCAAATCACATCGCGATATCTCATTACTTAATACGAATAGATAGTGAATGTATCTAGTCACCTTTGAGGGATGATGCATTGTCTCTAATCTCAAAGTATGGTAATGATAGCAAATGATGGATTCATTTTGGAGGGAAAGCCATGCACGGTTTTGGAAGGATTTTTTGCATTAAAAAATTCTTTTGGTATTAGATATCACTTCACTTTTCATTTTCCTTGGTCATTCACGTTTTTGGCATGCAAAGAAACAAAATCAAAAGTGAAACACTCTCCTCTCTTCCTCTCTTGCTCACGCCGTGAGCTGCACCAACAAGGCAGAAAATTGTTTTCTCATTCTCCATTTTTGCTAGCACAAGCAAGGAATCAAAGGAGGTGATAGGGAAACCACCTTGGAGCTTGGAATACACAAAGCTTGGAGCTTTCAACTCTTTTCTCCTCTTGGCCGAAACTTCAAGGATCTTGGAGCTTCAACCTTTGTTCATCTTTTCATCACAAAAGCTTTAAGTATGATTCCGCCATGCTTCAAGTTTATTATATATATTCATTTTGTTGTATTTCATAAGCTTAATCTTTCCTTGGGACTAATTATAGTAACCAACAGATTCCCCAGAGGGAGGTCAGAGCGAACTCTCTTAGAACACCCAAGCCTCTTAGGCTCTATCTCCTTGGTGACAGGAAAAACAACAAGTCCTCCAATTAGTCTGTCACACCAGTAACTATGAGTTACATGATTATCTAGTGCCTTCACAGCTTTTTCCTTAATAAATGTAGTGATGAAGGAAGACCCCAAACCATTACATACCTTAAAAAAATTCCTTTGATTAAACTCCCTCAACCCACTTATAACAAAAACGGTTAACTAAAAACAAATCACAATCCTACAAGACATTTTTCGGGCCAATTCTCTATCCCCAGTGGAGTCACCAGACTGTAGGTCACAGATGTGGAGATGATGTTCCATCCAGGCTCGCGGCCTAGTTGGGAGTATGGAGTAGCCCATGGGGGACTAAACCGGAGAACTAAAAATGGAGTCGCCACCGGACCGGTGTGAACTGGGAAAATGATTTAAGGCGGCACTCACCCCTCGCAAGGGGAGACCTCAAACCGTTAGGTTCAGAATGGTCCCTTACTTATGCCACTTGTAATGAAAGGATTTGACCAATAATCTAACCAAGCCTAAGTAACATATATTTCCAAGGATAATCTACTTCTAAGTTTATGCATAAAAAAATAAATTGGAATAACGACAAGTATATAATTTCATGAACACATTATATTGATAAACACAGAGACGCAAATAAACAATAATTGTACAAGCATGCATATTAAAGAGAGGCAATTAAGTGCATAATATAAAGAGATAATTAAAGAGGCAATTATACACTAAAATAAACGTGCCATGATGCGATGCAAAAGAAGATAGGCAATAAAGGTGAAAGAAGAGAGATGCAATATATGCCTACATCTATATAGGACTTCAAGTGTACGATTGAACCTATCTTAAGTTCAATCGAATGTGTTTTGTCTGGCGCGGCAAAAAATCGTGGCAAAGGTAGCTCTTAGGCTTTTCATCTATCAAAATGAGGATCTTTAATCCAACTTGATTTTCCCATGCGCCTTGCAATATGATGCATGATTATGCAAGGAGATGACATACAAAAAGTAAATAACGGAATAATAAAAGGCGTGGCAAAGTATTGTCGTAATGGTAGCCTTTTAGACTTTCTTTCCCTCAAATAGGGAACCTTTAGACCAACATACTAAGCCGATGCGCATTACATCACAATGCATAGAAAGTAAAGACAACAATATAGGACTTTGTATACTCGATTAAACATATCTCACATTCAATCAAACATACTTCGTCCGGCGCGGCAAAGTATTATCGTAAAATGAACCTTTTGGACTTTTCTTCCCTCAAATAGAGAACCTTTAGACCAATATACTAAGCCCATGCGCATTACATCACAATGCGTAGAAAGTAAAGATAACAATATAGGACTTCATATACTCGATTAAACATATCTCACATTCAATCAAACAAACTTCGTCCGGCGTGGTAAAATATTGTCGTAAAGGTAGCCTTTTGGACTTTTCTTCCCTCAAATAGAGAACCTTTAGACCAACATACTAAGCCCATGCGCATTACATCATAATGCATATAAAATAAAGACAACAATATAGGGCTTCGTATACTCGATTGAACATATATCACATTCAATCAAACACACTTCGTCTGGCGTGGCAAAGTATTGTCGTAAAGGTAGCCTTTTAGACTTTTCTTCCCTCAAATAGAGAACCTTTAAACTAACATAGTAAGCCCATGCGCATTATATCATCAATGCACAAGCAAGAAACGTGCAAAAAGTAAAAGACTGAATAAAATATGCGAATAATAAACAAACAAGATAAAATAAAGTGAAAGATGTGACGTTTGCTCAAGTGGTACGTGGAGTTGTTTCCCAAGTACAGACCGCACTACCGTCCATTCAGATTCGGCTACGAAATTTACATCTGGGTTTCCATCCGATATACCATAAGAGACGACACATTTTCCATTCATCCAATGGCCACAACACACATTAACCAATTACTCTCATGCGAAGGAAATTCAATAAATAATTAAAAGTTGAATGAAAATAAATAAGAAAGGTGCCCTCAGGTCTAACCTTTATGTCGACTCTTGGAAGTGCGTCACAATGCCGTCAGAAGGGCTAACACTCCACAACTCTTCCGTTTCACTGGTTCACGTTCTTTCCTCTCTGTTTCGCTGTTTGGGCTGCTGTTTTTTACTCTATTTTGCTGCTGTTTTTTTTAGTCACTATTTTTGTTGTATTAAGGGACTGTTTTAACGGTTTCTAAGGGGATTAGGGCTGCTGTTTTGTGCGGTAATTTAAGGGTTTTAAAGTGCAGTTTTTGTCCACTGTTTTTGGTAATTTAGGCCACTGTTTGGGGTATTTTTTTCGGTGATTATAGTGTAATTTTAGGGGCTATTTTTGTTGGAAAATTATGACCCATAGCATCACTATTTGTACAGATCATGGTGTTGTTGTACAAATTAACTATGTGACAAAGGAAATTGCCCTTTTATCTTTTGTAATTAGATTACCAAGATATATAAATGATAGAAGGTCCTTATGATTAGTTCCGGATAGAGATGATATGAGACAATATCAATCCACGAAGGTTTAATCATTAAATATCCCTAGTCAGAGTATTATCGAGATTGGACATCGATAATGCGAAAAAAGACTAGTATTACACTTGTTCGCATTGTGGGAGAATAACGGCATAGTTCTCATATATTTGGGTATATTATACTCATGCAAGTGTAATAGTAGGTTGTGTTTACCGATGGTACGGAAACAGCTTCTCTCTGAATATACCCCTCGGAATTACATTGGTAGTATGACTATGTGTCTATGGAAGTCTGAATCAGGGTAGGTGTATTTGGTCTTAACCTAAGACTTGCACCGCTAATACTTGCGACAATCAATATACTTTGGTTTTGGTCGTCCAAGGCTTTAACAGGTTCTGTGTACGCCTCTTCTGGGTATATTGAGAATCGTAGTGTATTGGGTGTGATGTCGAGATGGAAGTATCACTCCAGTCATAGTGGAGATGATGATCACGTAGGATACGGAACTGGTGCTCTTATGTACTGCAGTTATCGGGATAATATGACTAGGTCATGATTATCCGATTATAGAGACTAGTTACCAAAGATCCGATATGTGCTTCGTACGGGGCAGACACAATTCCAGCCCAAGGCCTAACATGTGACATCCGATGCTAGATCGTAATACGCAATACTACGTATGCTACGCCTGATAAAGATCACATATTCCTTTAAGAATATTTCTGGAGAATTGGGTAGGCACGGTGCTTTGCTAGAAGCCAATCATGTCTTGTAAATCGGTAAAAACATAGCACTAGGTACGTACGTGTTCGGATAGTCCGATGATCGGATTTACTACCAATATATATGGGGATCTCATGGGTCGCTTCCCGAATATTCACCGATGACGTATGATTCGAACATTATTAATCTCGGATTAATTAGATGAGAGAGAAAATTAATCTAGGATTAATTACAGAGATATTTTATCTGGGATAAAATACTATTTCAAGAGAGAGAACGATTAATTTGGAATTAATCGATAAAATAATATATTCGATATATTAAACGAAATTGGATTTCGACGCGGAATTAAAATTAGATTTTAATTCTGGCGAACGAATTAATTTAGAATTAATTCGCTAGCGATGTGAATATTAATTTTGCTAGGCATAATTATTTAATTAAATTTGATTTAATTACGTCGCAACGGAAAATTCGTTAATTCGGAATAAGTGAACCCGAGCCCGGGAGTGTTTCCGGGCCCACTCGCATTTCGAATTCAAGTGCGGCCCACAAATCACATCAAGCGTCAAATCACTAGTCAATCAAGTGACAGATGTCTTGTCACTTTGAGTGATTGACAACTAGTCACTATTTATGATTGATGGTGGTGGTTGGATGGCTTTAATGCTTGTACCAATTTTGAAAGTTGAATTTGGTATATCTTTTATTGATTTTGGGAATCAAAAACTAACACACAATTCTCACTCTCTCCTCTCTATCTCTCGGCCTTGGGCCATTTTTTCTTCTTTCTTCCTTCTCAAGCCGAGAATAATATGAAGAAAAAGGGAAAGATTTGCAGCAAATTTTTCTGAGTGCTAGCACACATTAGGAGTCTTACGAAGGTGATAGGGAAACCCACTCATGGGCATGGAATGCACACCAAGCTTGGAGCTTGGAGATTCAAAAATGGAGCAAAACCGTGAGCACCTTGGAGGAAAAGCTTGAAGATTTTTGTTGTTCCTTGCATCGCAAAAGCCGATCATTGTAAGTATGATTCCGCCATACTTATTTTGAGTATTAACACATGTTTCTATGCTTAAATTGATCTTGGGACTAACATAGAAACCCAACAATGGTATTAGAGCCATTTTGAGCATGAAATATACTTAGGGTAAAATTTGGGTAAATTGGATTTGAGCATGTTTTGACTAAATTACTTGTTTGAGCATGCTTGTATATGGATGACTTGGAGTTGTTTGTGATCAATTTTGTGAAAAATGGATTGGATCAATTTTTCCCCAAATCTTTGGCTTGGCCGAAAGTTGGTGCCCTAATTGTCATGGTGATTTTTTGTTTTTTGAATCATTGGATGAGTTTGAATGACTTGGGAAATGTTAATTTGAGATTCAATTGGATTGAATTTGGAATTGGACAAAAAATTCCCTAAATGTCGTGACTTGTAGCATGGAAATGATTGATTTTTTGATTCAATTGTGTTGGACATAAGTTGATGATGATAAGCATAATTAATTGAGTAAATTGGTGTTTTGGAAATGTTAATTTGGTTAATTAATTATGGCAATACACTTTGATTAATTTAATTGTGAAATTTGGAATTTTGTAATTTAATTAATTGGGCCTAATTTGGAATTGGGCTTTTAAAGTTGTATTTGGGCTTAATGGGCTTGGTTGGGCCAAGTTTGGTTTAGGCTAATTGGTTGGATCCAATTGGGCCCAAAACCATATCCATAAAGTCCAAATATAACAAATGGACCCTTAATTTTAATTGGGCCTAATGGGCCTAAATTGGTTTCTTGGCAAATAAGGGTGATTCCTTAAATGGGCTTTGATATTTGGGTTTGACCCATATTGACCAAAAGTCCATGCCTTAAGAAATTAATTGAAAACCCATTGGACTTTAATTAAATTAACATTGGATGTTAATCGGGCTTTGAGACCCGTAACGATTAGATTTAGAATCTAAGTCGTAAAGGCACATTAAAAAGTGTAATTATTTAATTTAGAATTAAATATAGAATTAGTATTAAATACAAATTAAATTGGATTTAATGTTGTAGTTTAATATAATTCGTGAATTCGTACTTTGAGTACTTATTCGTAAAACGAGTTGGACTCGCGCAAAATCAAATCGTTGTTTGAACATTGGATGGTCATTAATTTTCAGATTAATTAATTGGATTAGATTGATTGATAACATGCTTTGTATGAATACATGGATGTGATGTATGACTAATGTATATCGGATGGATATTAGATGGGTGAGGGCAATTTTGGAAATTGTTGTAATAAATTTAGAATTTATTAAATTGGACCTGCGTGTCCAGCCTATTACCTTTTGACTATTTGTATTTCTCTTCTCACATATTCCCCTCAATGTAAATGAGGTTTCTTTAGAAGTGTTATGTAATCGGGTAGAAGTAATACTTGTGCTAGCGGGAGAGAGGAAATGGAGAGATTTATTCTAGGAACAATGTGTTAAGTATCCATCCGCATATCATTATTAAATTTATTTATACGCGCCTTATTATGTTTTTAGAATGCATGTTAAGGGTGTATGATGATGAGACCTTAACAAAGATAATTAATTGGTTGCCAATTACGCGAAAAACCCTCAACACATATTAAGCGTTTTTCCTTCCATTGAGTGATTCTTACTCAAGATCCAAGATTAGCACTGGTTTGTTGGCCAAAGTCAAGATCACTTCTTGTCCATCGACATCGATTACGAAGCTTTCCAAGGTCAATGGGTTCCGCTTAACTGGGATTATTAAGTTTGTTGTGCCAAAGCCAAGGCTTAGTTGATTCAGAGGAAAAAGGTTAGGGAATATATTAGATATATTGGCATATATAAGATATATGTTTCGGACTTGGATGTCCACCTACTGGATCTAGGAATTGGATGTGATCCAATTGATCTTAGAGATCTACCTAGTTAATTATCATACAATTTGTTGGCCAAAGTCAAGATTGTGTGTTATTTAACGGGATCCTAGCCCACTAGGAAACAAGGTTTCCCGAGTACTCCACAGAGGGTTAGAGGCTCGCCGAAAAATAGTGGGAGGCAAGTATTAAATTTGCAATATTCGTTTAGTTACTTGCCATGCGCGCTCATATCAAATATTTCGTCAATATAAGTTAATATATTAGTTGGAGTAATATTTAATTGTTGTTTTTAATAAAACAGTTGGAGTGTATTCAAACTACGTCAATTATAGTTGATTTATAATTGGATTATAGTAATCAATATATTTGAATTTAACCAATTAAATTATAGTTGATTATATAGTTGGACTATAGTAATCATTATATTAAAAAGTACCTAAAATCGTTGATTGATAGTTAGACTATTGGAATCAAGATAAATGAAAGATTAGCGTTTAAAAAATAATCCTGGGAGAAAATGTCATTAAACGGCTTTAATATTCAAATTGGGAAGAAAATCTCAGGATAGTCCTGGAGACCGAGAAGTTACTTTATTTGATAGAGTGACGTCTCGAGCCTAAGCCCGGAGTTGAGCAAATAGTAGAACATGATATTTGGAATATTCATGTGATGATAACTTTAGTGCTTAATCTGTTATGCTTGCCGCAAAGACTTCTTAATTTCTTATTCAGAACTAAGGATTAGATCCTTATAGTATGATATTGAAATTGAAGGATCTTCATAGATCTATCCTTAAATCTTAGAATTACAAATTGGAATAGAAAACTCTTGGAGAGTTAATGGCTATACTCAAGGAGACAAAGCCAGAGTTTGCAATAGGGCAAGAAGCGCAAGGCGCATCTTACTTCGACATCCTAGAAGGCCAAGGCTTGGCCAAAGGCTTTTGGGGTGTGGAAAATAGGCAAAGGAAAAGTCATTATAATCTTCTGGGAAGACATAGGACATATCCCAAAATGTCTGCCTAAACTGTGGCAAACGGGGTCACTGGAAGCGTGACTGCCGTATGGACAAGGCAGACATGCAAGAATTGAAGATGGGCAAGGCTTCGACTTCAAATATGTTGGTCATTAACATGTTCACTACTAGTATTAAAATTGGATTTTAGATACTGGATGTGGTACATAAATATACATACTAGTGTGCAGAATCTGCTGATAAACAGGATACTGACTTCAGTTGAGATTGATCTACGAATCGGAAACGGGACGAAAGTCGATGTTTTAACCGCAGATACCTATGTTTAGGAACTACCCTTCGGGTGTGTACTTAAATTAGGAAACTGTTAGAATGTAACTAGTTTGACTAGAAACATTATCTCTATATCAGGGTTTAACCCGTTGCGGGTATACTTTTATATTCTAGAACACTAAAGTGTTTTATTTTATAAAGATGATATTGAGATAAACACTTTAGATGTGAATAACAATATTTATATTTTGAATATAAATATATCTCAAACGTATGATATGACAAACAAATAGCTCGAACTGAATTAATCAGTTGAGACTTATTTGTGGTATTGTTGTCTGGGACACATTAAACAAGACTCGTATATCCACACTTTTGAAGAGTGGATACTAGGATAGATTTGATTCTATTTGAATAATGTCTACGAATATTCTAGTTTATTGGGCAAAGTGCCTAAAACACCTTTTACTTGGTAAAAATGTAAGTGCCACCGATCTGTTAGCCCTCGTTTATAGTGATGTAAGTGGGCCCATATCTAGCTAGGCTAAAGGTGGATATGAACACTTCGTAACCTTTATGGATTTGGCATCACGTTATGGTTGTGTGTTTCTTGTGAAACACTAATCAGAAACTTTTGATAAAATCAAAGTGTTTCGACACGAACTAGACAAACAGATTGGCTAAAGTATTAAACACCATGATTGGACCATGATGAAAATACTTAAGCAATAAGTTTCTCAAATACTTGAAAGAGTATAGTATTCTTTCAATGAAGACTCGTCCCGAAACACGTCAATTTGACGGTGTGTCCGAACCGAGAAACTGAATTTTGTTGGACATGATAAGGTTAATCTTGAGTCGCTCTGAGCTACCATTTCCTTCAAGGGATAAGCTTTAAACAGTGCAAAACTTATTTTGAATAAGGTTCCACGAAAATCTATTTGACAGACTTCATAGTAGATATGAACAGGAACGAAACCGGGTTTTCTCAATCCTGAAGATTTGGGAATGCTAGGCATATGTTTGGATGATACCAAACTAGAACTCAAATCGAATAAGTGCCTAAGTTGTGGGTTATCCTAGGGAAACCAAAGTATAGTACTTATACAACTCACATGAGAACAATTTAATTGTTGCTTACCATGCGGTTTTCCTAAGAGGAATACCGATATGCAGTGGTAAGTGGGAGGAAAGTAAAACTCGATGAAAATCAGAGTAATACTATTCGAGGCACCGATTCTTTAATGGAACACAAATATTTCATCAATGATGAAACTATACCAATAATTTTTGAATACACAAGAACCGCGTAAGTCGGAGAGAGTAAGAAAACAACCTGTTGTATTGTTTCTGATCTCACCTCGTAAAGATGTCAATCTTATTGAAGAATACGAACTGACTACGTATTAGGAAGTGATACAAGGTATCGACTCCCTATTATGGCAAAGTGGCATGAAGTCCGAAATGGATTCCATGTATATCAACTAAGTTTAGATACTAGTTGTTGTACCGGAAGGCATTGTGCCTATTGGTACTATATAAGTCTTCAAGGAAGACATACATGGAAGGCAACAAACCAACGTACTAAGCTGGGCCTGTAGTGAAAAGGTATCGTTATCAACATTGTGTCGATTACGACGAAACCTTTTACTTGTTGCCATGGTTAAATCCATTTGGATAATGCTTGCCAATGCTGCATGTTTCATTTATGAAATATAGCAGCTGAACGTCAAAATCGCTTTCCTTAAATGGAAACCTTTTGGAGGATGTTTACAATATCCTGATGGTTTTCTTGTACCAAAACAAGCAAACAAGGTTTGCGAGTTAATTCGATCCATTTATGGATTGAAGTAAGCATTGTGTTCTTGGAACTGTCATTTTGATGTAATCATAATGGTTTATGATTTAATTCAAAACGAAAATGATTCTTGTGTAAATAAGGAGGTTAGTGGGAGCGCACTGACAATGATTGTCCTAAGTAATTTTGGCATATCATTTCTTGGAAATGATATTCCCATAATACAATCGGTGAAAGCTTGGCTTTCAAGAAAATTCTCCGTAGAATTCTTGGGAGAAACAACCTTTATTCTAGGAATAAGAATGTTAAGGATCTACTAGGATAGATCTAGAGGTTGTTAGCACTCTCCGAGAACTCGTACATTGAAATAAATGTACGTGACCTGGTGTCTCATATGCTTTGAGCATATAAAGTCACAATCAGGCCAATCCAAGTGATAGTCACTGGATTGATGTTAAGAACATCCTTTAGTATCTTAGATGAACTAAGAATGTTTTCTTATACTATGGAGAATGAGAACTTGAAGTGACTGGGTTCACTGCTGCAAGTTTCCAAACCGAAAAAAAAAATGACTATAAGTCGTAAGAACGGTACTATAAAGTTTGAATAACGGAACAGTGAGCTGGAAATCTTCCAAGCAAGATATTGTTGTCGAATAAACAACAAAAGTGGATTATTGCTGTAGCTGAGGCAGCAATAGAAGCCTTTTGGATCGATAATAATCCTAATCAGATTAGGAGTAGTTCTGTTAGCAGCCGAATAATTAATGGTCTCATCAATGATCCAGATATATACTTCAAATATTCATCTGATTCATTCGGATCATACATCGTGGCGATGTGATGATCGAATAAATCGCATCAGATGATAACACTGCAAATTCGTTGACGAAAACCTTTTCTCAGTAGAAGTTTGAACGAACCGTACATAGTCCGGGTGTAGGACACTTGAGTGATTGGCTATAGGCCATGTGGGAGAATGTTGGACAATTATGACCCATAGCATCAATAGTTGTACAGATCATGGTGTTGTTGTACAAATTAACTATGTGACAAAGGAAATTGCCATTTTATCATTTGTAATTACCAAGATATATAAATGATAGAAGGTCCTTATGATTAGTTCTGGATTGAGATGATATTAGACAGTATCAATCAATGAAGGTTTAATCATTAAATATCCCTAGTCAGAGTATTATCGAGATTGGACATCGATAATGCGTAAAAGACTAGTATTACATTTGTGCGCGTTGTGGGAGCATAACAGCATAGTTCTCATAAATTTGGGTATAAGATACTCATGAAAGTAAAATAGGAGGTTGTGTTTACCGATGGTACGGAAACAACTTCTCTCTGGATAGACCCCTCAGAATTCCATTGGGGTATGACTATGTGTCTATAGAAGTCCGAATCAGGGTAGGTGTATTTGGTCTTAACCTGAGACTTGCACCACTAATACTTACGACAATCAATATACTTTGATTTTAGTCGTCCAGGGCATTAACAGGTTCTGTGTACGCCTCTTCTGGGTATATTAAGAATCGTAGTGTATTGGGTGTGATGTCGAGATGGAAGTATCACTCCAGTCATAGTGGAGATGATGATCACGTAGGATACGGAACCGGTGCTCTTATGTACTGCAGTCATCGGGATAATATGACTAGGTCATGATTATCCGATTATAGAGACTAGTTACCAGAGATCCGATATATGCTTCGTACGGGGCAGACACAATTCCAGCCCCAGGCCTAGCATGTGACATCCGATGTTGGATCGTAATACGTAATACTACGTATACTACGCCTGATAGAGATCACATATTCCTTTAAGAATATTTCTGGAGAATTGGATAGGCACGGTGTTTTTGCTAGAAGCCAACCATGTCTTGTAAATCGGTAAAATGGTAGTACTACGTACGTACGTGTTCGGATAGTCTGACGACCGGATTTACTGCCAACATATCTGGGGATCTCATGGGTCGCTTCCTGAAGATTCACCGATGACGTATGATTGGAACATTATTAAACTGAGATTAATTAGATGAGAGAGAAAATTAATCTAGGATTAATTACGGAGATATTTTATATGGGATAAAATACTATTTGAAGAGAGAGAACGATTAATTTGGAATTAATCGATAAAATAATATATTCGATATATTAAACGAAATTGGATTTCGACACGGAATTAAAATTAGATTTTAATTCGGGCGAACGAATTAATTTAGAATTAACTCGCTAGCGACGTGAATAGTAATTTTGCTAGGCATAATTATTTAATTAAATTTGATTTAATTACTTCACAACGGAAAATTTGTTAATTCAGAATTAGTGAACTCGAGCTCGTGAGTATTTGCGGGCCCACTCGCATTTCGAATTCAAGTGCGGCCCACATGTCACATCAACCGTCAAATCACTAGTTAATCAAGTGATGGATGTCTTGTCACTTTGAGTGATTGACAACTAGTCACTATTAATGATTGATGGTGTTATTTTGATTTTTGTTTTCTTTTGTTATTCTTTTGTTTTTCTCAACAACTTGAGGGGATTTGGAGAGGAAAAAGATAGAGGCTAGGGTTTAGAAAATGATAGTTTGCAAAAAGAAAAAAAATCAAATTTTCTTTTAAACTTAGGGTTATTAATTTCCAAAATTAAAAAACCCCGTCCCCTCCCCTCCATAGCAATATTCGACCATATAGGTTTATTTCTTTTAATTTTGTAACATCAACTTTTATTACTATAATAAAGGATATGTTACAAAAAAAAAGTGCAATTGCCTTTCATAAAGTGTAATTACTAAAACCATTTAAAAGCTTTCCAAAAACTATTTTTGGAATCTCAAAAATCATATCCATATTTATGAATTTATATAAATAATATAAATTAATAATATGCAATTAATATTCATCAAATAATTATTAAAACTATATACTAACTTTATAATATATAGTATCAAGTGTGACATATCAATATTATTAATCTTATTAATAATATTCATACATATGTGAGTATATAATTGGACTATACAATTACACTAAATCCGCTATAGTATATCGAGCTAGCACGGGGACCAATGGACCAACGGTTCCGAGCTCCAATAATCTCAAAATATTAATTAAGCTCATAATTAATTATTCCGAATTATTAATTTCAGGTTATTCCACTAAAAACCTGAAGTTTCACTCTTCGTTGCCGCATATGATATATTAAGTCGAACCAAGTCGGTATCCATCGATATAGTCACTACAAACGAATTGACTCTTAACGAGTATCTCATAATTAGAGTCGAGTCATAATATCCGTTAAACCCCTCTAAATATTTTTACCTTAAGTACCATTGATTCTCTAATGAATGATTTATTCATTATCATTATGAATTTTAATCTTTCTATTCATAATAGAAAAAATTGAGCGCTCAAACCATTCAAGTCCCGAATAAACCCTTAAGAAAGATAATAATTTACTTCTCGCAAGAAGGTGTGAACTCCATATCTATGTAAAACGATCCCAGCTACACAACAGACCATTCCCCAAAGTACATAACTATTGGTCGGGATTGCTACACCAACCTCACCTTTGTAAATCAAATGACATAGCCTATCATGCAAGAGTTCGTAGTACACTCAGGATTAAGATCAATCCATATATGACTGTCTAATAGATCGAAATGACTTTCTTTATTTAATGGATATTATTATAATGTCATTTCCAACTGGGTCAAGTCCTATATGATCACATCATACAAGGTGCCTCCATTCTCATGTCTCTACATGGACGATCTCGGATCAAGGTCGCCATACAACTATTGAGTGGACCGCAGCTATAGATAAACCACAAATAAAGTACCTGCTTTATTTGCTCTCTATGGACTATTTTAGATTACTAACTTCAGACTTAAATCCTATTGTGTATGACACTCATACACTAAGTCTGAAGGCACATAAGTAATATAGGGTATTTAAGATAATTTATAATATGTAAAAATTAAACAAACACTTTGATAAATGAATAATGCATCATTTTATTTCAAAACATATAAAGCCGTTTACATTACATGTAGCTCTGGGGCATACATCCCAACAATCATAACCTCATTTTATCAAAATCTCATAACTTAGAATTTGGGTCAAGGTTCTTTACCTTATTTATCTTGATTTACTTCACTCCCCAAGCTCTCAATGGTTGCCAAGCCTCTTCTTATCTTATGGAGATTTGATATTTGCCCTCTCTTATTTGCTTCTTCTTCCCTCTTCTCTAATTCTTTTTTTCCTTCTCTTCTTCTTCTTCTCCTCTCTTTATTCTAACGTCTTTTTTTTTTTTTTTTGCTTTTCAATTTTGGGATTAGTAAGTTGTGTCCCTTATTTATAGTCGGGCTATTAGACTAATTTATAAACTTTTAAAATATAAAAATTTATAATTCTTGAGATAATTTGAGAGTTTTTAGATAGATCCACAAGTCATTATTCGTCCAGATTTTTTATTTACATTTTCAACCTATTTCTGTTTCGATTTTGGAAAAATCTTCAATGCAGAATTTTTAAGTCTCGATCTCAGTTCGAAGATATAAAATTCATAAACATCGGAGTTTGTATGAGAAATTTATGGCCCAAACAACAGGGGATGTCCAGAATGGAACATCTTACAATTTCGTATCGGAATTTTGAGAAATATATCGATTGTCCCCAAAGTCATTTCATGAGTGTATACGTGTCCCAACATAATTTATATTATGTGACACTCATCGTACAGTGTAACAGTAGTTGATTTTTCTAGTGGTTACAGCTGGGTGCGTTTTGGGTCCAAAATAATCTTATTTTTATGTCGCTGTTCGGGGGCTTTTCTAAGGCTTAAATTTTGTCCAAAACAGAAGCAAAATTTCAATGTTGGTGTTGGTAACATTCTGCCAGAACTGAGAAGGGGCAGAAAAAAATTTCTAGTCCGATCACGGGTGCCTAACGTGTTTCCGCTGCGATAGGAATGTAGATCCTACATGCTTTGAATGTATGGCCATTATATTAACAACATGTAAATATGAAAACTCGACACATGTAAAGTATAAAGGATAAAAGAAAGCTGATAATTCTAAAACTTGTAATAACTTGATAATTCTGAAAAACTTCTAATGGGATTGACTATTATGTTCTCTTTGTAGTAGTGGCACGGTTACTTATTGAGTTTTTATAACTCACACCAAACCAGTTTGCTAGTTTTGCAGGTTGGCTACCAGATGGGTAAACCACTTCAGCTTTGGAAGTAATGCTTGAGACGCGGATCACCCAAGTGGCAGTCACCCTCGCAAGTGTCCTGGGTGAAGTTTTAGAAGTTTAGGATATTTGGTTATTATTTTGTTTATCGTGCTAAGTCTATTTGTATTAAGTAAATGCTTTGATTACTTATGATGTTGTGGACACAGAGTTCTTGTGTGATGATAGATGATGTGAGCACAGATCCTTTTGGTGATGTTTCTGATGTGTTTTGCGTGGACCTGAGGTAATTTTGATATATGATGTCTATTTCAGGATTCATTTTGATACTGGACCTTGTTCCAGGTTGTTCAATTTCAGGATACATCATGCTCGATTTTTTTCGTAAATTTGGAGGCTTATGGAGATAGGTTAATCATGTCTCATGTGGGTAGCATCCTATCTCTAGCGTGGTGTTACAGTCGTGGTATCAGAGCAAATGTTTAGGTGTCAGTAACTGTAGTTACAAGGTATCTGATCGTCTGAGTAAGTTTTCTGCTATGTATAGACTATATATGTTTCATGTTTGAAACTTGGTTTAAATTTTTGGGAAATGGTATAATGTGCAATGATTTTGATTTAATATGGGTGAATCATATTATTGGTACATGTTTGTATGCTATGAATATATGTGTACTAATTTAAAAGCACATCGTCTCTATAGGAATATGATTATGTATCTTATGTGAAATCATTGTGTTTTAAGGTACGAGTTATGCTATGATGTTGATAGTCTGAATGGTGGATAAATATATTTGTTTTTGCTCTTTGATATTTTCATTTAAGTTTTGAGAACACGGTATTTGATTTTGGCATAAAGTGTTTTGAAAGGAAAAATGAAAGAAAAGAAAGAAAGATTTCTGATATTTTGGTTTTGTCTATAAGAGGTAAAGAATATGTTTATGCCTCAATGCTTGATTCACGATTTCATGATTTATGATTTATCGAATATATTTCCATCGAGGTGCTTGATAATATATTTCTGTCTATGTGCTCGAAAATGATTTTGATGTTTTTGAACCATAAACCTTTATTTCCATTGAGACGCTTGAAAATCTATTTCCGCCATAGTGCTTGTTGATTTTATGTTGTTGACCCTCCATGGCACTTGTATATGTTTTGTTCCGGCTTGGACGGGGTGCTTGTTATGGGGTACTGACCATCGGAAAATGGCTAGCCCACTACTATGTCGACATAGTTCGTACACTATTTGGTCTTTTCACGCGACTGAATAATGGACGCTTGATATGTATTTTGAAAAGTTTGTATCAATTATTTATTTTTTTATTTTAACATATTTGCGTTTTGTGGGAAAAACATGATTTTAAAAAGATTACATTTTGATTTTGCTATATTTCGATATCATTTATGATAGTATATGTTTCTGTCATGAAGCGTGTATACGATTTTTATGGTTTTATAATTTGATATGATATGTTTCCGTCGTGGCGCTTCTATAGGGGTTTGTCCAACTGCAGTGGGCTGACCCGCTACCCTCTATCGACAGTGGATCATTTCATTCATTGTCTGATCTGTGCGCGCGATTTGGATAATGGTCGCTCATTATGTTTTATCCAGTTGAGTTATGCTAGAGGCTCGATATAGATTTACGATGATGGATTTTGAAATTATTTTTTGTTTACAGTAAGAGAGTTTTTCAAATGCGTTTTCATGATGGTTTTGAAATAGATTGTCTTACGTTTTCCATTTTAATGATATCAGAAATTGGCAGATTTCAAACTATCGACATCATAAGAGCATGTATGATTATACGCACTTCTGGCTATGACAATGGATGTATTTGTTGATAAAAAATATTATGTTCGTTATAAAAGTACGTATGTAAGTTTATAGTTAGTTAGGGATCTTTTGAGTAGTGTGATGGTTATGTATGCTTTGTTTTCAGCCATACAATGTTTTATGTGCAGTTAAATATATACGTACGTAAACTTTGATGTTCATAGCGTTTATAGATACGATATAGAATGACATGATATGAAATGAATAAGTTCCATTTCAGATTGTGGATGAAATAAATAGTATGAAATCCACATTACGTTTCTGTTCAGATAATGTATTTCATTGTCTGTAAAGAACATGTGTTATGTTTTTTGTTTATGATGATGCATGTGATTGACTGTATGAAATTCATGTTCGACTTTCCATTTTTATTGATAGATGAATCTAAAACGGTTTGAGCGTATTCCCATGAGTGAATATGAATTGAGCTAATAAATTTGATGTGTTTTTGGTATGAAATGTTTGATTCAATTTATTTGCTTTGAAATAGCATGATTTGCGTTGATGTATGAAGTGTGTAACCTTTGAAAATGTGTAAAGTGAGATGACTTATAGATACAGATAAGATTTTTATATACGTATGTTCGATTCTGAATGATTGGACGTAAGGATAGAGAAATTTCGAGGACGAAATTTTTATAAAGAGGGGGAGGATGTGATATCCCGAATTTTTCGGAACAGTGTTGAAAGGTTTTTGAATTAAATTCTGGCTTTGGAATTGGACGATGTTTGAAAATCAGATTTTATTTGTTAGAAAATAGATTGGAATATTTTAAATTGAAGCTTCATCACGTTGGAAAATGAATGGTTTGAAAGACCGGTTACGCGATTTCTATTTATATCATTATACGCGCAAAAGTTTATTGTTTCGGCTATAAAATAGTAAACAAACTCTGATTGAGTTGATTCTTGAACCATCAGATTCATTTTTTCTAAGACGAACAACTTTCGTGTTGAAAACTTTTTGAAATTTGCATTAGAAGGGCTTCAACATAGCGGATTTCCAAAAATACCCTTCTAAGTGGGGTAATTTTGTAATTTCTGGAAGAATGGCACTATATATGTAAAGTGTTGCACTCTTCCTCATTACAGAACTAAAAATAAAAAGCGAATGGAAAAGAGAAAGGAGAGAGAAAATCACGTTGGCCGACAGACTTCTCTCCAGCGAGACACGGTAGCACGTGCCGATATGAGGGGAAGCGTCTCAGTGAGAGCTTTCCAACAGTGGGTCATGGGCCTCATACGCGCCCTAGGTGGGCCTCATGCACCCGAAGATGAATCATGGAAGATGACTCCGATACCATTTTTTTCTTTATTTCACGACCCGAGCCACCCGCCAAATCAAAACTCTCAGAGAGTACTACAAGTTGGCGGTGATAGAATTTTCATTCCGTACACGGTTGCACGTAAAATGAGAAGAGAAATAAATGGTAATTAGTAACTTCGTATAAACAGTAACTCCGATCAGAATTCTGTTGATTCCACTAATTTCAGGTTTTCGCTAAATATTCGGATGCTTCCAGTAGCTTTGTAGACAATAGTAATGATATAAATTGAATTCTTTATGTTTGAGCATATTGAATATGTTCATTTGATTAAATCCGAGTGAAAACGGAACGAGATGGATCCATCCGATAGAATATGCAAGTGTTCAGTAAAAGTAGGTTTTGCGTGTATTGTTTTGTTTTTTCATCCAATGCATTTTTCATAAAATTGATTCCATGTATCATCATTCTATATACATGTAAGCATTCTTATTAATCAAATTTCACAAGACATGCTTCAATCAATTTCACCATATCATTCGGCCAAGGTCAAAATTTTGGGGAAAAATCATCCAATGCATTTTTCATAAAATTGATTCCATGTATCATCATTCTATATACATGCAAGCATACTTATTCATCAAATTTCACAAGAACATGCTTTTAACCAATTTTATCACACCATTCGGCCAAGGTTAAAATTTTGGGGAAAAATCATCCAATGCATTTTTCATAAATTGATTTCATATAACATCATTCTATATACATGCAAGCATACTTATCATCATCAAATTTCACAAGAACATGCTTCAACCAATTTTATCAATTTTAACCTAAAGTATTTCATGCTTAAACCTAGCTCAATGATACCATTGTTGGTTTCTATAAGATGTCCCAAACAAAGATTAAGCATGTGAAATACTATAAACAATATATATAAACATGAAGTATGGCGGAATCATACTTACAATATCTTGTGATGAAGAAGATGATCAAATGGTAGAAGCTCCAAGTTATGAAGATTCGGCCAAGAGGAGAGAAGAAGACTGAAGCTCCAAGCTTTTGTATTCCAAGCTCTTTGATGGTTTCCCTATCACCTCTTTTGATCCCTTGCTTGTGCTAGCAAAAATGGAGAATAGAAGATCAAATCTTCCTTGCCCTTGTCAATGGAGTTCACGGCAATTTGAGAGAGAAGAGAGATTTTTGTGTTAAGTCTTAATTGATTTTTGTTTTACCAAAAATCAATTATATTTATGTCATAATTTTATTAAATTAATAATAAATCTATGACATAAACCATGCAATGGCTTAGAGTGTCAAACACTCAAACTCCATGCAAAACCTTTGAGTGTAATGCACACTATCACCATGCAAATGCCTTAGAGTGTTTTGTACACTATTAACATGCAATGCCTTATCAATAAAATAATGCATATAATGACAAGTGTCATGTGGGCCCCACACGTTCCAAATGAAAGTGGGCCCACGTCCACTCACGCGTTCGGGTTCGATATTTCCGAAATACCGAACTTACGTCGCGACGTTAATTCAATCGAATTTAAATAAATAACCGCGCCTAGCGAAATTATTATTTACGTCGCTAACGAATTATTTCTAAATTAACTCGTATGCCCGAATTAAAATCTAATTTTAATTTCGCGTCGAAATCGAATTTCAATTATTATATCGAATATAATAATCTTACTGATTAATTCCAAATTAATCGTTCTCTCTCTCTAAATAAGGCACTTTAATCCAAGATAAAGTTTCTCCGTAATTAATCCAAGATTAATAAATTCGAATCAAATATCATAGGTGAATCTTCGGGAAGCGACCCAAGAGACCTCCGGATATTTTGGCAGTAAATACGGTCGTCGGATAATCCGAACACGTACGTACCTCGTACTACGTCTTTACGATTCACAAGACAAGGTTGGCTTCTAGCAAAGCGTCATGCCTACCCAATTCTCCAGAAAATTCTTATAGGAATATAAGATCTATATCAAGCGTAGTATACCGTAGTATTGCGTACATCGATCCAGTATCAGATGATCACATGCTAGGCCTAGGGCTGGAGATGTGTCTGCCCCGTACGAAACATATATCGGACATCAAGCAACTAGTCTCTTAAATCGGACAATCCTGACCTGGTCATATTGTCCCGACGGTTGCAACCTTTTATAGAGTACTAGTTCTGTGCCCTGCGTGATCATCACCTCCATATGTCTGAAGCGATACTTCCATCTTGACATCACATCCAGTACACTACGCTTCTCGATAAACCCAGAAAGGTGTACACAGAACCAGTTAAGGTCCCCAACCACCAAAACCAAAGTTTACCGATTGTCGCATGTACTAGCGATGTAAGTCTCAGGTTAAGACCATATACACCTACCCTGATGCGGCCTCCCATAGACACATAGACATACTACCAATGGGATTCCGCGGGGTCTATCCAGAGCGAAGCTGTTTTCCGTACCATCGGTAAAAACACAACCTCATATCGCACTTGCATAAGTATCCAATACTTAAATATATGAGAACTATGCCGTTGTGCCCTCACAACGTGCACAAGCGCAATACTAGCCTATTCCGCATTATCGATGTCCAGTCTCGATAATACTACGGCTAGGGATATTTAATGATTAAACCTTTATGGATTGATACTGTCTCATATCATCTCAATCCAGAACTAATCATATGGACTTTCGCCATTTATATATCAAAGTAAATAAAATTACAAAACGGCAAAAGGCAATTTCATTATCACATAGTTAATTTTGTACAATAATACAATATCATTTACAAACAGTGACGCTATGGGACATAATGTTTAACAATTCCGAGGGGTCTATCCAGAGCGAAGCTGTTTCCCGTACCGTCGGTGAAACACGACCTCCTATCGCACTTGCATAAGTATCCAATACTTATATATATGAGAACTATGTCGTTGTGCCCTCACAACGTGCACAAGTGCAATACTAGCCTATTCCGCATTATCGATGTCCATTCTCGATAATACTCCGGCTAGGGATATTTAATGATTAAACCTTCGGGGACTGATACTGTCTCATATCATTCTCAGTCCAGGTACTAATCATAGGGACCTCTCTTCATTTTATATATCTATGGTGATCTAATCACAAATGATGAGAGTGCAATTTCTTTGTCACATAGTTAATTTGCTACAACAAACAATGATCTGTGCAAATAGTGACGCTATGGGTCAGAATGTCCAACACATGGACCGCTCACGAAGCCAGATAAGTAACCCATGGGATGAGTTCTCGAATTTTTCATTTCGTGTTTTATATATATAGACGATTGGAAGATTTAGGATAGTTAAAAGATGGATTTTAGAAACGACTTCGTGATCGTGTATAGTTGATTTAGTCGACCATCACATGTATGACTTTTGTTATTTCTATGATATGAAGTGAGATGTTTGACAATCTTAATATTTGTCCATATGTATTGATGTGTTTTGAAGTAAAATATTTGGGGATAATGTTATGATATGAAGTGAAAAGTTTGATGAGTTCTATGGCTACATGTTTGTATTGATGCATATAAGTGTATGAACATGTAATGGTTTGTATATGTATGTAATGACATGCTGTGAATAATTTGAGTATTCAGGATCGGTAAATGGAATAAGTTTGAAAAATCTATTCGTACATGCGACTATTTGTATAGAGATTTGGATGGTTAAATAAGATAAGGAATTAGTATAAGTTAGGTACTCTCCGAAAAAATATGTTTATTTCCTAAAGTTATTATATTAAATATTTCTAGATATAAATTCTGAAAATGAGTATTATTGATCGATAAATGACGAGATATCAGGATTGTGAAAGATATGACATTTGAATTCGTAGTAAGGTGTGTATTTGTATGTTGGAAACATATGTATGTATATATGTATTTGAATGATGTTCGGATTTTTTGTCGTGTATATGCTTGTCTATGGGAAATCATGTGATGAGTTTATGTTATATGATATGTGTGCTTATGTGTATGTTTGTTTGGATGATTTGTGGTGTAGCAGTCGAGCTGGTTAGGAATCTGTTCGGATGAAATTCATCTCGTACCTATTCTAAAATAGGTAATAAGTCTCGTAGGAAGCATTGTGTGTGTAAGCCAGCCGTATGTATGTAATTTTGGATGATGTGATCTTTGATATATCGATTGTTATGTGTACTTCATGGTTGGTTGCAAGATGTTTATAAATATGTCTGAGTGTATGTATGTGTATGATATAACTCGTGATATGTATGGATCGTGTATGCTTATGTGAAATGAATGGATGATTTGAAACTAATGTGAATATCAAAGGTTATAAGGCGTGTTTCCTAGGTTGTATTGGTATGTACGTACACATGTATGAATTCTGAAATTATATTTGCACATATATAAGAGAAGTGTCATACGGTATGTGTGAATGCATATGAACCCCAAATGTTAAGCCATTGTAAGGTTATCATAGTTAGAGAAGGTTAAAGAAAGATTATTTTGGTATTGAATTAAGTTGTTTTGGTATTAAAGATAGTTTGTAACCGAATAGAAGAAAGTTTGTTCGATTTACCAATTTGATGATATTTCAAAGATGTTTACTTGTGACAAGTATTAATATGTGACTTCATGCTTCAACATTGAAATGGTTTTGATGTTATATGACGTACTTTGTGATTTCGAGTCCATGCTTTTTGTCCTTTCAATGTCTGGCCATTATATTGACAAAATATAAATATGTAAATATGAAAATTTGACACATGTAAAGTATAAAGGATAATAGAAAGCTGATAATCTAAAAAACTCGTGATAAACTTATAATTCAGAAAACTTGTTTAATGTGATTGACTTGTAGGTTGTTCTGTCTGTAGTACTAGCATGGTACTTTATGAATTTTTATTAACTCACACAAACCAATTTTGCTAGTTTTGCAGGTTGGTAAAGATGGTCAACCACTTCAATTTTGGAAGTCATATCTCGAGATGCATATCACCCAAGTGGCAGTCACCATCCACAGTGTCCTAGGAGAAGCTTTAGAAGTATGATATTTGTTATTGTTTGTTGTATTGGATTAGGTAAATCTTTGATTGCTATGATGTTGGGGGCACAAGCCCTTGAGTGTTAATAGTTGATGGGGCATGAGCCCTTAGGTGATGATTCTATATTGTGTTTTGTGTGGAACTGAGGCCTTTTGATATATGATGTCTATTTCGGGATCCAGTTTGTGCTGGACTTTGTTCCAGGTTGTCCATTTTTAGTATACATCATGCCCGATTTTTTTGTAAATTGGAGCGTATGAAGGTAGGTTATGTTGGACAAAATGACCCATAGCGTCACTATTGCACAGATCATTGTGTTGTTGTAGCAAATTAACTATGACAAGGAAATTGCACTCTCATCATTTGTGATTAGATCACCATAGATATATAAATGAAGAGAGGTCCCTATGATTAGTTCCTGGATTGAGATGATATGAGACAGTATCAGTCCACGAAGGATTAATCATTAAATATCCCTAGCCGTAGTATTATCGAGACTGGACATCGATAATGCGGAATAGGCTAGTATTGCACTTGTGTGCGTTGTGAGGGCACAACGGCATAGTTCTCATATATATAAGTATTGGATACTTGTGCAAGTGCGATAGGAGGTCGTGTTTCACCGATGGTACGGGAAACAGCTTCGCTCTGGATAGACCCTTCGGAATCCCATTGGTATTATGACTAGGTGTCTATGGGAGGCCGAAATCAAGGTAGGTGTGTATAGTCTTAACCTGAGACTTGCATCGCTAATACTTACGACAATCGGTAGACTTTGGTCTTGGTGGTACAGGGCTTTCTTTAACCGGTTCTGCGTACACCACTTCTGGGTTATCAGAGAGTCGTAGTGTATTGGATGTGATGTCGAGACGGAAGTATCACTCCAGTCATAATGGAGATGATGTCACGCAGGATACGGTATTAGTGCTCTTAAGTGATGCGCATCCAATCGTGATATTATGACCAGGTCATGAATATCCGATTATAGAGACTAGTTACCAGACATCCGATATGTGTTTCGGACGGGGCAGACACTTATCCAGCCCCAGCCCTAGCACGTGACTATCCGATACTGGACCGATATGCACAATACATTAGTATACTACGCTTGATACAGATCTTTGATATTCTTTAATGGATATGTCCGGAGAATTAGGTAGACTTGGTGCTTTGCTAGGAGTCGACCTTGTCTCGTAAATCGGTAGAACGTAGTACTTGGTACGTACGTGATTCGGATACTCCGACGACCGTATTTACTGCCAGCTTATCCGGGGATCTCATGGGTCGCTTCCCGATAATCCACCGATGACGCACAACTCGCACTCTTGAATAATCTGGGATTATATAGAAGAGAGAGAAAATTAATCTAGGATTAATTACGGAGATATTTTATCCAGGATAAAATATCGTCTAGAGAGAGATAACGATTAATTTGGAATTAATCGGTAAATTAATATATTCGATATATTAAACGAAATTAGATTTCGACGCGGAATTAAAATTAGATTTTAATTCGGGCAAACGAGTTAATTTAGAATTAATTCGTTAGCGACGTAAATAATAATTTCGCTAGCCGCAATTATTCGATTTAATTAACGTCGCGACGTAAGCTCGGTATTTCGGAAATATCGAACCCGAACGCGTGAGTGCACGTGGGCCCACTTTCATTTGGAAACGTGTGGGGCCCACATGACACATGTCATATTATGCATTATTTAATTCTAATGCATTGCATGAGATTGTGTACAATACACTCAATGGTTTTGCATGGAGTTTGAGTGTTTGACACTCTAAGCCATTGCATGTTTTGTGTCATAAGTTTATTATTTATTTAATAAACATTATGGCATAAATATAAATTGATTTTTGGTAAATCTTTAACTTTAACACAATTCATCTCTCTCAAAACTCTCTCTTCCTCTCACGCAAAAAGAAGAAATTCTCACTGGTTTGGAACCAGAAATGGCGTGGACTTTAGGGAAGCAAAGAGTGATTTTCATGGTGTGAAAAATCAAGTGCTAGCACACTTACAAGTCTTGCGAAGGTGGTAGGGAGGTTCGACCATGAGACGGGATCCATCCGACGAAGCTAGGAGCTCCGTTCTTCACTCAAATTTCTGTTTGCAGGGCAGTGGACTGCCAGCAGTGGCGTGGCAAGGCATTACGTTTTTGGCCTTGATTCGTCTTCAATTCGACATAACCGATCAATGTGAGTATTCCGCTACCTCCGTTGGTGTGTTCACGCATTATTTCATGTCTTGATTTGATCTTGGGACCTTAGAAAAAACAACAATGGTATCAGAGCTAATGTTGCAAGCATGAAAAATGTAGGGCTTAAAATTGGGTAAACTTGTTTTGAGCATGATTTGAATGAATTGAATGTTTGAGTATGCTTATAACATGTTTAATTAAGGTTTGATTGGATCAATTTAATGAAATAATGATTTGGATCAATTTTCCCCAATTGATGAGCTTGGCCGAATGGTATTAAGGCATTTGGAGATTTGGAATTTTTGATTTTGATTCATTGGATGAGTTAGAATCATGTAGGATGATGTTAATTTGAAATTAATTGGATTGAATTTTGAATTGAACAAAATCCCTAAATTCCTTATGTTGGCCGAATCTACAATGCCCTTTAATGTCTTGGTAATTTTGATTTTATGAACATTGGATGTGTATGAAATCATTCGGGAAGTTAATACGTTGTCGATTGTGTAATTAATCGGATTGAATTCAAATCGGACAAAATAACCTTCCTTGGCCGAGACTTAGAAGCATGTAATATGGGTTTGATTTTTCATTATGTGTGTTTGACATGAAATAATGAATTAAGTATGATTAATTGGACTAATTTAGTGTTTTGGAAATGTTGATTTAGTTGATTAATCATATAATGCACTTTTGGTAATTAAATTGTGAAAATTGGATTTTTGGATTTAATTAATTGGGCCTAATTTTGGAAATTAGAATTTAAAGTTGTAATTGGGCCTATTGGGCTTGATTTATCAAGTTTGGTTTAGGCCAAATGGATTGGATCCAATTGGGCCCAAAACCTTAACCATAAAGCCCAAATGCGACTAATGAACCTTTAATGTTAATTGGGCCTAATGGGCCGAAATTGATCTAAGGCATTTTGGGTGATCCACTATTGGGCTTTGGTTGCCGAAGCCCATGCCTAAAGAAATTATCAAAAGCCCATTGGACTTTCAATTGAATTGACGTTGGACGTTAATCGGGCTTTGAGTCCCGACGCGATTGAATTTGGAATTTAAATCGTAAAGGTTTATTAAATAAAGTGTAATATTTAATTTTGAATTGAATAGTGAATTAGTATTAAATACATGTTAAATTTGATTTAATGATGTAGTTTAATTTAATTCATGAATTCGTACTTTGAGTACTTATTCGCAAAAACGAGTTTGACTCGAACAAAATCAAATCGTTGTTTGAACATTGGATGATCACTTAATTATCAGATTAATTAATTTATTAGATTGATTGATAGCATGCTTATGTGTGTGAATACGTGGTTGTGTTGAATGAATAATGTATATCGGATGGATATTAGTCGGGTGGGCAATTTTAGAAATTGTTGTAATAAATTCGATTTATTAAATTGGACCTGCGTGTCCAGCCTTATCACCTTCTTTCTCTTTGTATTCTCTTCTCACCTATTCCCCTCTATATATATGAGGTTTCTTTAGAAGTGTAGTGTAACGGGTAGAAGTAGTACAAGTGCTAGCTTGAGTGAGAAAGGGAGAGATTTGATCTAGGATCAATGTGTAAAGTATCCATCCGCATATCATTATTATTTATTTCATACTCGCTTTATTATGTATTTAGAATGCATGTTTAAGGGTGTATGATGATGAGACCTTAACAAAGATAATTAAATTGGTAGCCAATTTGCACGCGAAAAAACCCTCGTTAATATCAAGCGTTTATTTCCTTCCATTGAGTGATTCTTACTCAAGATCCGAGATGGCAGGGGTTGTTGGCCAAAGTCAAGCCCTTGTCCGTCAAGATGTGTTTTAATCACGAGGCTTTGTTCCATATCGGTGTCGTGTCCAAGTTGTGGTTTGTTGGCCAAAGTCAAGACCACTTCTTGTCCATTGACATTGATTACGAAGCTTCCATGTCAATGGGTCCGCGCTTGACTGGGATCACTAGGTTTGTTGTGCCAAAGCCAAGGCCTAGTTGATTCAGAGGAAAGGGTTAGGATAATATATTCGATATATAGGCATATATAAGATATATGTTGGGGACTTGGATGTCCACCTACTGGATCTAGGAGTTGGATGGGATCCAATTGATCTTCGAGATCTACCTAGTTAACTATCATACAATTTGTTGGCCAAAGTCAAGATTGTGTGATACTTTAACGGGATCCTAGCCCACTAGGAAACACGGTTTCCCGAGTACTCGACAGAGGGTTAGAGGCTCGACGAAAAATAGTGGGAGGCAAGTATGAATTTGCAACATTCGTTCGAATACTCGCTAAACGCGCTCATTATATTTTACTCGTCATATTAATCAAAAGTATTAGTTGGACTAATATTTTATGTTGTTTTAAAAATATATATAGTTGGACTATATACAAACTCATTCAATATATAGTTGATTTTATAATTGGATTATAGTAATCAATATAATTGAATTAAATGATAGTTGATTTTATAATTGGATTATAAGTAATCAATATTAAAATTATAGTTGATTAAATAATTGGATTATTGTAATCATTATAATAAATAGTACCTTATTAAAATTGATTAAATAGTTGGACTATTGAAATCAAGAAAGAATTGAAAGTTGAATATTTAAAATATATAATCCTTGGATTAAATGTTTTAAATGATTTAATTTTCAATTGGGAATTAATAATAGGTTAATTTATTTGAAATAACTTATTATGACTAAGCCCATTATTAAGCAAATAGTAGAGCATAAAGTCTTTGGAAGATTTATGTGATGATGACTTTAGTGCTTAATTAATATACTTATAATAAATCTATCTTTAGATTTAAAAGTATTAAAGTTGCAATTAATTGACTATTCTAGTGGAGAAAAGTCAAAGTTTGCAATTGGGCATGTAGCACAAGGTGCACATCGTTTCGATATTCCGAAACCCAAGGCTTGGCCAAAGGTTTGTGAAATATTGAAAAGATAATTGACATATCCCAAAGTGACTACCATTTGGATATGGAAGACACGAAGGAATTAAAGATAGGGCGAGGCTCTAACTTTAAAAATATTTGTCAAAGTTATGTTACTACTAGTATTGAAAATTGGATTTTAAATACTTAGTGTGGTACATAACATAATACATATATGTTGACGTTCAGAATCCGCTGTGAGCTGGATACTGGCTTCAAGCCGAGATTTCTCTGCGAATGGAAACGGGACGAAAGTCGCTGTTTCGACCGTAGATACCTAAGTTTAGGAACTACCCTTTGGGTATGTACTTAAATTAGGAAATGTTATAATGTAACTAGTTTGACTAGAGACATTATCTCTATATCAGTGTTTAATCCGATGCGGATAAAACCTTTATATTCTAGAACACTAAAGTGTTTCATTATATAAGATGATACTGAGATAAATACATTGGATGTAAATAACAGAATTTATATTTTGAATATAATAAAATCTCAAACATATAAAATGACAAATAAATAGCTCAAATTGATTTGATCAATGGAGACTTATTTGTGGCATTGTTGTCTAGGACACAATTAAACAAGACTCGTATATCCACACTTTTGAAGAGTGGATACTAGGACTGATTTGACTATTCAAATAAGGTCTACGAATCTAGTTTATTAGGTTAAAAACCTAAAATACTATTTACTTGGTAATAGTAAAAGGGCCACCGATCTGTTAGCCCTATTCATGGTGTGAAGAAGTGGGCCCATATCTAGCTAGGCTAGATGTGAACATGAATATTTCGTGACCTTAACGGATGTGTAGCATCACGTTGTGGTTATGTGTTTCTTTGAAGAACACAGATCGGAAACTTTTGAGTTTCGACACACGAAGAAAACAAACAGATCGGCTATAGTGTTATTCCGCCACGGTAAGACCGAAATGGAAAATACTTAAGCAGTAAGTTTCATATATAAATGAAAGAGTACGGTGTTCTTTCATGTGAGGACTCCTCCCGAGACACGTCAGTTAGACGGTGTGTCTGAACTAAAAACCGAATTTTGTTGGACATGATAAGGTTTATCACGAGTCGCTCTGAGCTACTTTTCCTTCTCAGGATATGTATTAACAGTGCAAAACTTATTTAGAATAAGGTTCCATAAAATCTGTTTGACAGATATCATATAGGATATGAACAGGGAAGAAACGGGGTTTCTCATTCCTGATAATTTGGGTATGCCAGGCATGACGTTTGGATGATACCAAACTAAAGGACCCAAATTGGATAAGTGCCAATATAGGTTATCCTAAGGGAAACCTTAAGTATAGTACTTATAAATCCCACATGAGAACAATGTGATTGTTGCTCACCATGCGGTTTTCCTGAGAGAGAAATACCGATATGCAGTGGTCAGTGGGAGGATAGTGATACTCGATGAAAATCGGAGTAATACTGTTCAAGGCACGAAGTCCTTAATGGAACACAAATAGTTCATCTATGATGAACTATACCATTAACCTTCAAATACACAAGAAACTCGTAGATCGGATAGAGTCAGAAAACAACCTAGGGTATGGGTTTCTGATCTAACCTCATAAAGATGTCAATCTTATGGAGGTGTACCATCCGACTACGTTTTGAGGAAGTGATACAAGGTATCTCCTCTCTGTTATGGCAAAGTGCCATGAATCCGAAATGGATTCCATGTATAACAACTATTTTGGATACTAGTTGTTGTACCATAAGGCATTGTGCCTATGGTACGTTAAACGTCTTCAAGGAAGACATACATGGAAGGCAACATACCAACGTACAAAGCTAGGCTTTTGACGGAAAGGTATCGTTATCAACATTGTGTTAATAACGGTTCAACCTTTTACCTGTTGCCATGGTAAATCCATTTTGAAGATGCTTGAAGATAACTGTATATTTCATTTATGAAATATGTCAGTTACAAATCAAAATCGCTTTCCTGAAAAGGAAACCTTTTGGAGGATGTTTACAACATCCTGACGATTTTGTATAACCGACAAACAAGGTTTGCGGGTTATTCGATCCATGTTGGATCAATGCAAGCATAAGGTTCTTGGAACTGACGTTTTGAAATAATCATAATGGTTTATGATTTGACTCAAAACGAAATAATTCTTGTGTATATAAGGAGGTTAGTGGGAGAGCGCACTGACAGTGAAATTCCCATAAAACAATTGGTGAAAGCTTGGTTTTCATAGATATTCTTTCAATAGAAATTCTCCGTAGAATTCTGGGGAGTAACAACCTTTATTCAAGGAATAAAGATCTACTGGGATAGATTTGGAGTTGTTAACACTCTCTGGGAAATTGTACATTTAAAATGTACTTGTATTGGTGTCTCATACGCTTCGAGCATATGGAGTCACAATCGGGTCAATCCAAGTGATAGTCACTGGATTGAAGTTAAGAACATCTGTTAGTATCTCTGAGAACTAAAGATGCTATCTTTTACTATGGAGAAGGAGAACTTGAAGTGACTGGGATCACTGCAGCAAGTTTCCAAACGATTAAATACTACGGTACTATAAAGTTTGAACACGGGACAGTGAGCTGGAAATCTTCCAAGCAAGATAACTGTTGCCGAATAAACAACAAATGCGGATTATTGCTGCAGCTGAGGCAGCAATAGAAGTCTTTGGGTCGAAATAAATCTAATTAGATTAGATATAAGTTCTGTTAGCAGCTGAGCTAGGCGTCAGCACAAGCTAAGGAATTAAAGGTCTCATCGACGATCCAGATATATACTTCTATATCATCTGATTCGTTCGGATCATACATCGTGGCGATGTGATGATCGTATAAATCGCGTCAAACGATAATCGAACAAATCCGCTGACGAAAACGTTTTCTCAGCAATTTGAGCGAACAGTACATAGTTCGGGTGTGGGACACTTGAGTGACTGGCTATGTGCCAAGTGGGAGATTGTTGGACAAAATGACCCATAGCGTCACTATTTGCACAGATCATTGTGTTGTTGTAGCAAATTAACTATGTGACAAGGAAATTGCACTCTCATCATTTGTGATTAGATCACCATAGATATATAATGAAGAGAGGTCCCTATGATTATTTCCTGGATTGAGATGATATGAGACAGTATCAGTCCACGAAGGATTAATCATTAAATATCCCTAGCCGTAGTATTACATCGATAATGCGGTATAGGCTAGTATTGCACTTGTGCGCGTTGTGAGGGCACAACGGCATAGTTCTCATATATATAAGTATTGGATACTTGTGCAAGTGCGATAGGAGGTCGTGTTTCACCGATGGTACGGGAAACAGCTTCGCTCTGGATAGACCCTTCGGAATCCCATTGGTATTATGACTAGGTGTCTATGGGAGGCCGAAATCAAGGTAGGTGTGTATAGTCTTAACCTGAGACTTGCATCGCTAATACTTACGATAATCGATAGACTTTGGTCTTGGTGGTACAGGGCTTTAACCGGTTCTGCGTACACCACTTCTGGGTTTATCAGAGAGTCGTAGTGTATTGGATGTGATGTCGAGACGGAAGTATCACTCCAGTCATAATGGAGATGATGTCACGCAGGATACGGTATTAGTGCTCTTAAGTGATGCGCATCCAATCGTGATATTATGACCAGGTCATGAATATCCGATTATAGAGACTAGTTACCAGACATCCGATATGTGTTTCGGACGGGGCAGACACTTATCCAGCCCCAGCCCTAGCACGTGACTATCCGATACTGGACCGATATACACAATACATTAGTATACTACGCTTGATACAGATCTTTGATATTCTTTAATGGATATGTCCGGAGAATTAGGTAGACTTGGTGCTTTGCTAGGAGTCGACCTTGTCTCGTAAATCGGTAGAAACGTAGTACTTGGTACGTACGTGATTCGGATACTCCGGCGACCGCATTTACTGCCAACTAATCGGGGATCTCATGGGTCGCTTCCCGATAATCCACCGATGACGCACAACTTGCACTCTTGAATAATCTGGGATTATATAGAAGAGAGAGAAAATAATCTAGGATTAATTACGGAGATATCTTATCCAGGATAAAATATCGTCTAGAGAGAGATAACGATTATTTGGAATTAATCGGTAAATTAATATATTCGATATATTAACGAAATTAGATTTCGACGCGGAATTAAAATTAGATTTTAATTCGGGCAAACGAGTTAATTTAGAATTAATTCGTTAGCGACGTAAATAATAATTTCGCTAGCCGCAATTATTCGATTTAATTAACGTCGCGACGTAAGCTCGGTATTTCGGAAATATCGAACCCGAACGCATGAGTGCACGTGGGCCCACTTTCATTTGGAAACGTGTGGGGCCCACATGACACATGTCATATTATGCATTATTTAATTCTAATGCATTGCATGAAGATTGTGTACAATACACTCAATGGTTTTGCATGGAGTTTGAGTGTTTGACACTCTAAGCCATTGCATGTTTTGTGTCATAAGTTTATTATTTATTTAATAAACATTATGGCATAAATATAAATTGATTTTTGGTAAATCTTTTAACTTAACACAATTTCATCTCTCTCAAAACTCTCTCTTCCTCTCACGCAAAACAGAAGAAATTCTTCACTGGTTTGGAACCAGAAATGGCGTGGACTTTAGGGAAGCAAAGAGTGATTTTCATGGTGAAAATCAAGTGCTAGCACACTTACAAGTCTTGCGAAGGTGGTCGAGGTTCGACCATGAGACGGATCCATCCGACGAAGCTAGGAGCTCCGTTTCTTCACTCAAATTTCTGTTTTGCAGGGCAGTGGACTGCCAGCAGTTTGGTGTGAAGGGCATTACGTTTTTGGCCTTGATTCGTCTTCAATTCGACATAACCGATCAATGTGAGTATTCCGCTACCTCCGTTGGTGTGTTCACGCATTATTTCATGTCTTGATTTGATCTTGGGACCTTAGAAAAACTCAACATGTTAATCCTGTCTTCCACCAGTAGCATCTCGGCTCTTGCAGGGTGCTACAGGTTTACGGCTCTCACTTGGGTGACTACTTACGTGGTCTCATGTGATACATTGATTATTCACAGCCCCTTTGTGGTGTCTGGTTCACGGCTCCCATTTGAGTGACCAGTTATGTGGCCTCATGTGACATATTGATTATTCACAGCTCCCGCATTGGGTGTCTGGTCATACTGCCCCGTATAACATTACCCAGATTTATCATAGATGAGTGGTCACATGACAGTGTTTTTATAAATTGACACATTGTTTTGATGATGCATACACACACACACACACATATATATATATATATAAATTACTAACCATGCAGTGTGTTGGTAAAACAAATTAAGGTGAGTTATTTAATCTCTACTAAGTTTGTGGTTTTGCTTACCCCTTAATTGTTGGGTTTCTATTATGTCCCAAGGATCATTTTCAATCAATGAAACACATATGTGAATACTCGTAAAAGCATGGCATAATCATACTTACAACGATCGGTTATGCGATGCGAGGAACAACAAAAACTTCAAGCTTGTCCTCCAAAGAGCTCACGGCAATGGAAGATTTTTTTGCCTCCATTTTCGGTCATTGTGGCCCTCCAAGCTCCAAGCTTTGTGTTGTGATTCCATGCTCACAAGTCGGTTTCCCTATCACTTTCGCAAGACTCCGGAAGTGTGCTAGCACTCTTGAAATTTTGCCACAAAATCTCTATTTCCCTTCTTGTAGTTCTCGGCAATTGCCAAAATTTGGAGAGGGAAAATGGCCCTTGGCCGAGAGTTGGAAGAGAGAAGGAGTAGAAAATGTGTTAGGTTGGTTTGATTTTCCAAAATCAATTAAGATATACCAAATTCAAAATTTGGTAAATGACATTAAAGCCATCCAACCACCACCATCAATCAATAGTGACATGTTGTCAATCACTCAAAGTGACTAGACATCACATCAATCAAAATGACTAATGATTTGAAGCTTGATGTGACTTATGGGCCGTACTGGAATTCGAAATGCGAGTGCGCCCGCAAACACTCCCGGGCTCGGGTTCGCTAATTCTAAATTAACGAATTTTCCGTTGCGACATAATTAAATAATTATGCCTAGCCAAATCACTATTCACGTCGCTAACGAATTAATTCTAAATTAACTCGTTCGCCCGAATTAAATTCTAAATTTAATTCCGCGTCGAAATACAATTTCCTATATTATATCGAATATATTATTCTATCGATTAATTCCAAATTAATCGTTCTATCTCTTTAAATAATATTTTATCTCAGATAAAATATCTCCGCAATTAATCCCAGATTAATTTTCTCTCTCTATTAAGTAACCCCAAATTAATAAAGTGCGAGTCATACGTCATCGGTGAATCTTCGAGAAGCGACCCATGTGATCTCCGGACATGTTAGTAGTAAATCGGGTTGTCGGACTATCCGAACACGTACTTACCTAGTACTACGTTTTTTATCGATTTACAAGACATGGTTGGCTTCTAGCAAAGCACCGTGCCTACCCAATTCTCCAGAAATATTCTTACTGGAATATGTGATCTATATCAGGCGTAGTATACGTAGTATTGTGTATTTCGATCCAGTATCGGATGTCACCTGCAAGGCTGGGGCTGAATTGCTGGAATTGTGTCTGCCCCGTACGAAGCACATATCGGATCTCTGGTAACTAGTCTCTATAATCGGATAAACATGACCTAGTCATAATATCCCGATAGCTGCAGCATATAAGAGAACGAGTTTCGTATCCTACGTGATCATCATCTCCACTATGACTGGAGTGATACTTCCATTTCGACATCACACCCAATACACTACGATTCTCAAAATCCCCAGAAGAGGCGTATACAAAACCTGTTAAAGCCCTGGACGACCAAAACCAAAGCATATTGATTGTCGCAAGTATTAGCGGTGTAAGTCTCAGGTTAAGACCAAATACACCTACCCTGATTCGGACTTCCATAGACACATAGTCATACTACCAATGGAATTCTGAGGGGTCTATCCAGAGCGAAGCTGTTCCCGTACCATCGGTAAACACAACCTCTTATTACACTTGCATGAGTATCCTATACCCAAATATATGAGAACTATGTCGTTATGCTCCCACAACGCGCACAAGTGCAATACTAGTCTATTCCCCATTATCGATGTCCAATCTCGATAATACTACGACTAGAGATATTTAATGATTAAACCTTCATGGATTGATACTGTCTCATATCTTATCAATCCGGAACTAATCATATAGACCTTTCATCATTTATACATCTTGGTAATCTAATTACAAATGATAAAAAAACAATTTCCTTTGTTTCATAGTTAATCTGTATAACAATACCATGATCTGTACAATAGTGATGCTATGGGTCATAACTGTCCAACATTAATATTAAACATCCATGTAGGACTCGAGATGGTTTAAAAGAGTGTGTAGCATGGCTGATTTTTCGAGAATTTTGGATCGTGTTGAATGGACTTTCTTTGCTAATCGATACCGGTATATTCTCGTAGGAACTTGACTTGTACTTAAATCATCAGATTATGAATTTATTTGGGTAATGCATTATACAATCAGACCATTATTTGAATATTGAATATTTATTCACGACAAGTGTTAATTTACATTTAACTGTTGGAAATTTTTAATTTGTTCTTCATATGATATTTTTTTATATATTTCATTTTATTTTAAAGTCCCCGGGACATGTTTGACTCTTTGCTAATCGAATTTATATCAATCCATGTAGAATCAGTATGTTAACTTAACTACTTGTACGTACATACAATATAAAATCGATATCACTACTTATGTCATTATACACACTAATCAAATTCGCAACGCCATTAATTTGGAATGTTACTCATATGTCTTGGCAATATTTGACTGTCATCATTGGTTTTTAACTCTATAGGATTCAATTCATAAAAATGGCAAAAAACTAAGTTACATAATAGGAGACTTCAATTCAAAGTGTACGATGGTCTTTGACTAAACTTTTAGTTTAAACCCTCGTACTTAGATGAGAGATGGAGAAGAAAAATGGCCATAAATTAAACCATTTGCAATATGGCGATAAGCAGCTTCTGTTAAGTGGATTCCATCCCAATTTGAAAAAGTTGATGGATATTCACAAGCACTCGATCCGGTGTGACCACACCTTGCTGAATTATTGAAATTGTATGGGCCGCCCCCACCACAACAAGCTCTCGTTACCCCATTGGAGAATCCTGCAACAAAATTTCAACAACACAAGCCATCATAAGCTTTATGAGCCAACTATCTAACACTTGTACAATTCACACTTTTTTATGGCACTAAATTATATCACCTAAGTTCACAAGTCCCAACCACCGTAGCTAGTACTGTCCGCAAACAAGGGCAATATGATATTTAATGTTTCATACACTTCAACTAGAATTACAGGCACTCTTTAATATCTTTGTCCCATTTCAAGTGCAGAGTGCATACAAGAATAAAATGAAGATGATTATTTGGTTCAATACCACAAAAATCTTCCGAGCTATATTGTGTTACCAACGGAAATTAGTGTGGGCTAGACTCACAAAATAAATCCCTAAACTATTTAGAGATGAATGACACACAACAACTTTTTTTATTTTGATTTTTATTTTATTTTATTATTCTTTTGTTTTTCTCAACAACTTGAGATGATTTGGAGAAGAAGAAGATGGAGGCTAAGGTTTAGAGAATGAGAGTTTGCAAAAAGAAAAAATCAAATTTTCTTTTATACTTAGGGTTATTAATTTCCAAAATTAACAAACTCATTCCCCTCCCCTCCATAGCAATATTCGGACATATAGGTTTATTTCTTTTAATTTTGTAACATCAACTTTTATTACTATAATAAAGGATATGTTACAAAAATAAAAGGGTGAAATTGCCTTTCATAAAGTGTAATTACTAAAACCATTCAAAAGCTTTCCAATAACTATTTTTGGAATCTCAAAAATCATATTCATATTTATTAAATTATATAAATAATAAAAATAATATGCAATTAATAATAAGCAATTAATATTCATCAAAAAATTATTAAAACTATATACTAACTTTTTAATATATAGTATCAAGTGTGACATATCAATATTATTAATCATATTAATAAATTTATGCATATGTGAGTATATAATTCGACTATCCAATTATACTAAATCCGCTATAGTATATCGAGTTAGCACGGGGACCAAATGGACCTACGGTTCCAAGCTCCAAAAATCTCAAAGTATTAATTAAGCTCTTAATTAATTATTCTGAATTATTAACTCTGGTTTATTCCACTAAAAACCCGAAGTTGCACTCTCTTTGCCGCAGATGATATATTAAGCTGAACCAAGTCGGTGTCATCGATATAATCACTACATACGAATTGAATCTTCAAGAGCATCTCGTAATTAGAGTTGGGTCATAATGTCTGTTATACCCCTCTAATTTTTTTTAACCTTAAGTACCATTGATTCTCTAATGAACGATTTATTCATAACCATTATGAATTTTAATCTTTATATTCGTAATAGAAAGACTTGATCGCTCAAACCGTTCAAGTACTAAATCAACCCTTAAGAAAGATACTCATCTACTTCTCGCAAGAAGGAGTGAACTCCATATCTATGTAAAATGTTCCCAGCTACACAACAGACCATGCCCCCAAAGTATGTAACTATTGGTCGGGATTACTACACCAACATCACCTTTGTAAATCAAAGGACATAGTCTATCATGCAATACACTCAGGTTTAAGATCAATCTATATATGACCGTCTAATAGATCGAAATGACTTTCTTTGTTTAACGGATATTATAAGAATGTCATTTCCATCTGGGTCCAGTCCTATATGATCACATCATACAAGGTGCCTCTATTCTTATGTCTCTACATGGACGATCCCGGATCAAGGTCGCCATACAAATATAGAGTGGACCGCAGCTATAGATAAAACCACAAACAAAGTACGTTTTATTTGCTCTCTATGGACTATTTAAGATTACCAAATTCAGACTTAAATCCTATTGTGTATGGCACTCATACACTATGTCTGAAGGCACATAAGTAATCTAGGGTATTCAAGATAATTTATAATATGCATAAATTAAACAAACACTTTGATAAATGAATAATGCATCATTTTATTTCAAAACATATAAAGCCGTTTACAATACATGTAGCTCTAGAGAATACATCCCAACAATAATAACCTCATTTTATCAAAATCTCATAACATAGAATTTGGGTCAAGGTTCTTTCAATGGTTGCCAAGCCTCTTCCTATCTTATAGAGATTTGATAATTTCCCTCTCTTCTTTGCTTTTTCTTCCCCCTTCTCTCATTCTTCTTTTCATTCTATTCTTCTTCTTCTCATCTCCTTGTTCTAACGTCTCTTTTTTTTTTTCTCCTTTTCAAATTTTTGGATTAGTAAGTAGTATCCCTTATTTAGAGTCGGGCTATTTGACTAATTTATAAACGTTTAAAATAGAAAAATTTAGAATTCTTGAGATGGTTTGAGAGTTTTTATATAGGTCCACGAGTCATTATTCATCCAAATTATTTATTTGCATTTTCAACCTATTTCTGTTTTGATTTTGGAAAAATTTTAAACGCATAATTTGTAAGTCTCGATCTCAGTTCGACGATATAAAATTCATAAACATAGGAGTTTGTATGAGAAAGTTATGGCCCAAACACCAGGGGATGTCTGGAAAGGAACATCGTACAATTTCGTATTGGAATTTCGAGAAATATATTGATTGTCCCCAACGTCATTTCATGAGTGTATACGTTTCCCAACATAATTTATATTATGTGACACTCATCCCACAGTGTAAAAGTAGTCGATTAAAGCTGGGTGCGTTTCAGGTCCAAAAGAATCCAGTTTTTATATCGCTATTCGGGGGCTGTTCTGAGGCTTAAATTTTATCCAAAACAAAAGAAAAATTTCAGTCTTGGTGTTGGTAACATTCGGCCAGAAGAGAGAAGGGGCATAAAAAATTTTCTAGTCCAATCCCAGATGCCTAACGTGTTTTCGCTGCGCTAGGAATATAGATCCTACATGCTTTGAATGTCTGGCCATTATATTCACAACCTGTAAATATCAAAACTTGACATGTGTAAAGTACAAAGGATAATAGAAAGCTGATAATTCTAAAACTTGTAATAACTTGATAATTCTGAAAAACTTCTAATGGGATTGGCTATTATGTTCTCTTTGTAGTAGTAGCATGGTTACTTACTGTGTTTTTATAACTCACACCAAACCAGTTTGCTAGTTTTGTAGGTTGGCTACCAGATGGGTCCCACTTCAACTTTGGAATTAATGCTTGAGACGCGGATCACCTAATTGGCAGTCACCCTCGCAAGTGTCCTGGAAGAATTTTTAGAAGTGTAGGATCTTTAATTATTATTTTGTTTATCGTGCTGAGGCTGTTTGTATTTAGTAAAGGCTTTGATTACTTATGATGTTGTGGGCACAGAGCCCTTGACTGTTGATAGATTATGTGACCACAGAGCCCTTAGGTGATGTTTCTGATGTGTTTTGTGTGGACCTGAGGTAATTTTGATATATATTTGTTTTTGCTCTTCGATGTTTTCATTTAAGTTTTGAGAACACGGTATTTGATTTTTGCATGAAGTGTTTTGAAAGGAAAAATGAAAGAAAAGAAAGAAAGATTTCTGATATTTTGGTTTTGACTATTGTATGACACATAAATCGGCGACACTGTCCCAGGCTCGCGGCCCGGTCGGGAGTACAGAGTAGCCCGAGGGGGACTAAACCGGAGAAATAAAATGGAGTCGCCACCCAATGTGAACTGGGAAATAATTTAAGGCCGCACTCACACCTTGCAAGGGAAGACCTCAAACCGTTGGGTTTGGAATGGTCTCTTACTTATGCCACTTGTAATGAACGGATTCGCGCAATAATATAACCAAGTCTATGCAACATACGCATGCAAGAATAACCTATATCTAAGTTTGCATACAACCTATATCTAAGTTTGCATACATGGGAGTAAAACCTACATCTAAGTTTGCATGCATAGAAGTAAATAAAATAAAAGTAAGCACGCAATCCCATGAACATATGCGTGAAAGTTTCCTCAAGCGGTACGTGGAGTTGTATCCCAAGTACAGACCGCACTACCGTCCATTCGGATTCGGCTACAGAATTTATATATGGGTTTACATCCGATATACCGTGAGAGGATAACAAACAATCATTACCACAACGCAATCATGAACCCAATGTTGACATACATGAAATATGATAATGTATATAACTATAAATAATCGAAGAGACAAATATGCGAAATAATGAAGAAAGATAAATAACACAAAATAAATGCGGAATAATAAAACAACAATAAACAGAAATTAAATGCGAAATAATAAAAGACTAATAATGCGAAATAGATGAGGAATAATAAATATGTGACCAAATAATTTGGCCGTTTTCAATATAGGACTTTGCATACCCAGTTGGACGTATTCCACGCCCAACCAAGCATGTCGTTTCCAGGACGACAAAATAAAATATAATAAAGGGTGCCCTCATGTCTTACCTTTTAAGTCTATTCTCGGGAGTACATTGGGACGTCACCGGAAGGGTTAACGTTTCCGCTATTTTTACTGGTTCGCTGATTCCGCTCGCTGTTTTCTCTATTTTCACTCGTTGTTTCTGCTCACTGGTTTCTCTGTTTTCACTCGCTTTTTCTGCTCACTGTTTTCAATCGCCTTTTCCGCTCGCTGTTTTCTGTGTTTTCACTCACTGTTTTTCAGGCTATTTTCTGGACTGTTTTCAGGTGTGAATTTGGGACTGTTTTGGGGTGTTCGGGACTGATTTGGCGTTGGTTCAGGGACTGTTTTGTTCACTGTTTTGGCTGAATTTTGGGACGTACGGATTGGCTATTTTATTGCTAGGTGGAGGGCTGGTCTGTGGTCATGTATTTAGTGAGTGAGAACGTGGTGCAGTGTGTCTTTTTTGAAGGGTCAGAGGGTTGTTTGTTAGTGTGTGTCGGTTGAGAGGGGTAGCTTTGTTTGTTGTTGTTTTGTGTTTGTGTTTAGTGAGAAGAGACGTGTGTGTCTTAGCTTATTGTGCTTTCTTTGTGTCGGTCAGTTTGTTGCTAGTGTGAGCTTCTTCACGTGATTCTACGTGTGTGTAACTGCCGAGTCTTTAGTCGTTGGGGAGTGCTGCATGAGAGGCATGATGGAGCAGTTAGGTTTTGCTGTTATTTGTGCCGATGAAGGGCTATGGCTTTTGAGGTTATGGAGACGTGCCGAGTGTGAGGTTGTTGAGGGAAGGGCTGCGTGAAGGGTTAACGAGCAGTGTGTCTTGAAGCTTAGGGTTTGGAGAGTGCTTTAGGGTTGGGAGAGAGAGACAGGAGGCGTTGAGGGAAAAAATATGTATGGCCGAATGGTTTGTTTTTGTTTTTGGCTTCATGTGTTGTCATGAATCAGAGGAGTGAGAGCCGAGAGAGGTTAGAAGATGTAGGCCGAGAGTGGATGATAGAGAAGTGAGTTTATGTAGGCTATGGTTTATCGTTTTTATTGTTCATGGCTGGGTTTCTTCGTTTGTGTGTGTGTGTTGGTTTATTGTGAGAGTTTGATGGGAAGAGGAGAGAGAGAAGGGGGCTGCATGAAGGTTTTTTAGGGTTTTGATGAGTGGGCTGTGTGTTTACGTCAAAGCCTGCATGAATTTTGGTCTTCACATGCTATTTTTTGTTCAGGTTGATGTGCTTTGCGGCTTCGTCCCAATGGCTTCTGGTTTTAGTTTGTTTAATATGTGTCGGTTAGGGCTGGTTTTATTATTGCCGTGAATGAGGTAGGGTTGAAGGGTTTGGTTTATGTTCATTTTTATAAAAGTGGGCTAGGGTTTTCCTTCCATGGCAGGGAAACAAAGATTATGTAATAATGGGGGATATATTTAATTAGTTTGTTATAAAGAAAGGATATTCTGTAATTGGTGGGGAATATGTTTAATTTTGAAAGTGATTTATTTAGTTTAGGAGAGGGATTTATTTATTTTAGGAAAGAGATTTGATTTGATTTATTTAATTTAGGAAGGGGGATTTGATCTGATTTGATTTGATTTGTTTTAATTTAATTGGATTTGATTTAATTTAAACATGTGTTTTAAATGTTTTAATTATTTTGGATTGGGCGTGGAGGCTTGGTTCTTTGGGCTTGGGCGTGTGGCTTTGGATGGATGCGGGGTTTTGGGCCGACGCTAATATTTTAAAACAGGGATTAATTGAGCGAACTCGATACCAAATAGCAAGTTATATTTTTTGATGTATTTATTTCTTGAATTTTTCCCTTTCGATTACTGTTTCCCGCGACTTCCGCAACTTAAAGAGTAGTGCCTCCATACAAGGCTCATCACTGGGCTTCATGCAAAAATACAGTGTCTACAGTCACCCCCACTTTGATGGGACTTGTGCAGTGTGTGACAGTGACAATCTTATCAAAGTCATGCATGCATTTTTTACTTATCTGCCTCGCCAGTTGTTGCCGAGCTTACTGGTTGTTCTGAGACGTTTTAAACTGAGTTGATGGTGACGAGGTGATTGACCCATGGTTCATTCCCGAACCGTTACTTGATGAAAGATGGTTCATTCCCGAACCATTACTTGAGTTGAAATTGATGACGAGGTGCTATGACCCCTAGGTCTTGTTCCCGAACAACCGAGTGAGTTTTGTTCCCGAATTGAGTTGTGGGTCTTATTCCCAATTTGAATTGTGGGTCTTGTTCCCGAACTGAGTTGTGGGTCTTGTTCCCGAGTTGAATTATGGGTCTTGTTCCCGATTTGAGTTGTGGGTCTTGTTCTCGATTTGAGTTGTGGGTCTTGTTCCCGAATAGAATTGCGGGTCTTGTTCCGGATTTGAGTTGTGGGTCTTGTTCCCGAATTGAGTTGTGGGTCTTGTTCCCGATTTGAGTTGTGGGTCTTGTTCCCGAATTGAGTTGTGGGTCTTGTTCCCGATTTGAGTTGTGGGTCTTGTTGTCGAATTGAGTTGTGGGTCTTGTTCCCGATTTGTGTTGTGGGTCTTGTTCCCGATTTGAATTGAGAGTGGGCTTTATTCCCGACCTGTTTTGATTGTGGGCTTTATTCCCGAACTGAATTGATTATGGGCTTTGTTCCCGAACTGTTGATTGTGGGCTTTATTCCCTGGGCTTTGTTCCCGAACTGTGTTGATTGTGGGTTTTGTTCCCGAAAACTGCTTGTCTTTGCCGCGTTTTCATTTTCTTCAAAACCTGCGAACAGAAACAAAACAAAAAATTACGTGCATGTGATGTGTATGCATGTATGCATGGATGTATTCCCTACTCATATGGGTTTCTTTGTCCTATTTGCAAGGGTGCATGTGTGCATGTATGATTTCCCTACTCTGATGGAGGTTTCCATGTCCTATTTGCATGTATGCATGGATGCATTCCCTATTCCGATGGGTTAGGCCTTCCTTGTGCTCTTCGGTGCTTCTTGCCTACAAAAGCCTTTGATCACCCCCTGGGTCTGCTTACAATTTCCTTCTGCCAGTTCTCTTCCGGTAATTGATCAGTTCTCTTTGGTCCCATGACTCAAGATCTTGTTGTGTCCCTTATTCACGGGGTGGTAGACTGTTCGCCCCATACTTGATTTATCTTTCTGCTCTCCCCTGTTTGCACTTGGTCAAGGTGGACCACATGGTGTGGCATTCCATATCAACATGCTATATTACAGGCTACCAAAATAGTCTCAATAGTTATACTTATCATTGTCCTTAAAGAATGCTCAGTAATGAAACCAGATAACCTTCAAAACATTCGATGCAACTCAAATCCAAGTCTTTGAAAAATGATCTAAGCCAGACTCAAAGTGTGTGTGTGCAAAGCTTTTTTACAGCTTGATTCCTAGGTAAGCCAACTCAATGATTTCGTTTAAAAATTGGGATCGATGGGTCAAACCAACCTAGATGTCTCAATTATGCTCTGCAATTGCTTTTCCGTGCTCAATATGGTATGCTTTTCTTTTTCTTTTCTTGTCTATTTTTTTTCTTTTCTTTTTGAATTTCTTTTTTCTCTTGTTTTTTTCAACACACCTACCATTTAAGGTAGCATTTCTCCTCGTTGTGGTCCTAATACTCGCCCATGGGTAGCTTCACACTTATCTGTTATAGGTGGTTCAATTCTTTTCTTTAGAGACTTTTCTTTTATTTTCAATCATACCACACATCATAACACAAGCAAATCAGGATAGATATTTAGGCGAACGGTCATTCATCGACCTACAATTTCTTCAACTAGTCACATTGCCAACTACTCAGGTTCTCACTGCTAAGAACCTATAAATAAGTGCTTACGAGTCTAACACAGATCAATTACTCAAAGTATCAGATAAAAGTGCGTCAAGACCTTATCGTTTCTAAGATTTCATCCTAAAGCAAACATTTGCATCATCGGACTTATGCCTAACTATTAAGGACTAAGAACAAACAAATTAATTTTTTCACTTTTTTTTTCTTTTCTTTTTCTTTTTTAAGGCCCCCCAATGGTCTTTTTATTCTTGCCGTAATTTTTTCTGTTTCACGGCTTCCTTTTCCCCGATGTCCATGTTTGCTAAGCTCTTCTTGAAAAGTCTTTCTTCTCTAACCCAACAGATATCTATGATGGATTTTAAGTCATAGGGGTTAACATGATGCGTGTATGCATGAGATGCATGAGATGCAAATGGTTATCAAAACAACATATATCCTTCTGACCTTATTCCTCCTACCCTCGTGGTAAGTCCATTTATGTCCTAGTTATGGCTTATTCCATGCACCAATGTAGGGTACACGAAATCGTCTCTCTTATGCTACATGGGTGAACCTTGGCTACCTTAGTCCATTTCCATCGATAAAAGACAAAGACCACCCATTTACAACATGGACTAAGCCTATTATGGGAATCGCGCCATTGTCTAGAAAGTATGAATTGGGCTTCCGGTAATCACGGTCATGGGGATGAACTTGGAAGTATCCAATGGTAAACAAATATGTCGTAACAAGGCGTATCCTTTCTGGATGAAAGCCAGTGCGGATATCGGACTCATGCTCCTGACATATTTGGATCATATTTGAACTTTCTAAGCCCATCAAGGTTTTCATTCAAGTTGGCCCATTATTATTTTAAAGTATTCAATCAAATTATCGCGAGGTGCGGACTTGTCCCAGTTGTAAAATGCCTAATAGGTTGACACTTTTGCGATAATGTGGCTAAACAACTTCAAATGATACGGGGCCCAAACACAAAAGTAGCCCATCTGTATTTCGGAAGCTTTTGGCCCAATTGTCATAAGACATAAACTCGTCCTAGTTTAAATGGCCCAACAAGTTCGTATCTTATGACGAGAAGTCCAAATGGATCCAAATGATGATGGTCCCAAACACAAACATAAAAGGGTGGCTTATATAGGTTATATAACTATGGTTTTCATGCAAGTTTATGGGGGTGTATTGATAAAGGCCTCCTCCGGCGAAGGGTTGCCCACAACTAGGTCTCCCCACTCAAGGGTTCGAACGACCAAGTGAGCGCACCTTTTTATACCCTAAGGTACGTGCCAACGAGTGATGATACCATATAACGATCCACCGCTTCCAGCGAAAATGACTTCACGATACATGATGCCATCAAGGTAAAATATGGTATGCAAAATATATGAGACAAGGTTAATTAAAGCAAAAATCACAAACATTACAAGACATTATTTCGGGGCCGATTCTCTAATCCCCAGTGGAGTCGCCAGACTGTAGGACACATAAATCGGCGATGATATCCCAGGCTCGCGGCCTGGTTAGGAGTACGGAGTAGCCCACGAGGGACTAAACTGGAGAAATAAAATGGAGTCGCCACCCAGTGTGAACTGGGAAATGATTTAAGGCCGCACTCACCCATTGCAAGGGAAGACCTCAAACAGTTGGGTTCGTAATGGTCCCTTACTTATGCCACTTGTAATGAACGGATTCGCGCAATAATATAACCAAGTCTACGCAACATACATATGCAAGAATAACCTATATCTAAGTTTGCATACAACCTATATCTAAGTTTGCATACATAGGAGTAAAACCTACATCTAAGTTTGCATGCATAGAAGTAAATAAAATAAAAGCAAGCACGCAATCCCATGAACATATGCGTGAACGTTTCCTCAAGCGGTACGTGGAGTTGTATCCCAAGTACAGACCGCACTACCGTCCATTCGGATTCGGCTACAGAATTTATATATGGGTTTCCATCCGATATACCGTGAGAGGATAACAAACAATCATTACCACAACGCAATCATGGACCCATTGTTGACATACATGAAATATGATAATGTATATAACTATAAATAATCGAAGAGACAAATATGCGAAATAATGAAGAAAGATAAATAACATAAAATAAATGTGGAATAATAAAACAACAATAAACAGAAATTAAATGTGAAATAATAAAAGACTAATAATGCGAAATAGATGCGGAATAATAAATATGTGACCAAAGAACTTGGCCGTTTTCAATATAGGACTTTGCATACCCGGTTGGGCGTATTCCACGCCCAACCAAGCATGTCGTTTCCAGGACGACAAAATAAAATATAATAAAGGGTGCCCTCAGGTCTTACCTTTTTAGTCTATTCTCGGGAGTACATTGAGACGTCACCGGAAGGGTTAACATTTCCGCTATTTTCACTGGTTCGCTGTTTTCGCTCGCTATTTTCTCTGTTTTCACTCGTTATTTCTACTCACTGGTTTCTCTGTTTTGACTCGCTTTTTCTGCTCACTGTTTTCAATCGCCTTTTTCGCTCGCTGTTTTCTCTGTTTTCACTTGCTGTTTTTCAGGCTATTTTCTGTGGTTTTGTTCACAATTTTGGGTTATTTTCTGGACTTTTTTCAGGTGTGATTTTGGGACTGTTTTGGGGTGTTCGGGGACTGATTTGGCCTTGGTTCAGGGACTGTTTTGTTCACTATTTTGGCTGTATTTTGGGACGTACGGATTGGCTAGCTATTTTATTGCTAGGTGGAGGGCTGGTCTGTGGTAATGTATTTAGTGAGTGAGAACGTGGTGCAGTGTGTCTTTTTTGAAGGGTCAGAGGGTTGTTTGTTACTGTGTGTCGGTTGAGAGGAGTAGCTTTGTTTGTTGTTGTTTTATGTTTGTGTTTAGTGAGAAGAGACGTGTGTGTCTTAGCTTATTGTGATTTCTTTGTGTCGGTCAGTTTGTTGCTAGTGTGAGCTTCTTCACGTGATTCTACGTGTGTGTAACTGCCGAGTCTTTGGTCGTTGGGGAGTGCTGCATTAGAGGCATGATGGAGCAGTTAGGTTTTGCTCTTATTTGTGCCGATGAAGGGCTATGGCTTTTGAGGTTATGGAGACGTGCCGAGTGTGAGGTTGTTGATGGAAGGGCTGCGTGAAGGGTTAACGAGCAGTGTGTCTTGAAGCTTAGGGTTTGGAGAGTGCTTTAGGGTTAGGAGAGAGAGACAGGAGGCGTTGAGGGAAAAAATGTGTATGGCCGAATGGTTTGTTTTTGTTTTTGGCTTCATGTGTTGTCATGAATCAGAGGAGTGAGAGCCGAGAGAGGTTAGAAGATGTAGGCTGAGAGTGGATGATAGAGAAGTGAGTTAATGTAGGCTAGGGTTTATCATTTTTATTGTTCATGGCTGGGTTGCTTCGTTTGTGTGTGTGTTGGTTTATTGTGAGAGTTTGATGGGAAGAGGAGAGAGAGAAGGGGGCTGCATGAAGGTTCTTTAGGGTTTTGATGAGTGGGCTGTGTGTTTACGTCAAAGCCTGCATGAATTTTGGTCTTCACGTGGCTATTTTTTGTTCAGGTTGATGTGCTTTGCGGTTTCGTCCCCATAGCTTCTGGTTTTAGTTTGTTTAATATGTGTCGGTTAGGGCTGGTTTTATTATTGCCGTGAATGAGCTAGGGTGGAAGGGTTTGGTTTATGTTCCTTTTTATAAAAGTGGGTTAGGGTTTTCCTTGCATGGGAGGGAAACAAAGATTATGCAATAATGAGGGATATATTTAATTAGTTTGTTATAAGGAAAGGATATTCTGTAATTGGTGGGGAATATGTTTAATTTTGAAGGTGATTTATTTAGTTTAGGAGAGGGATTTATTTATTTTAGGAAAAGATTTGATTTGATTTATTTAATTTGGAATGTGATTTATTTAATTTGGAATGTGATTTATTTAATTTAGGAAGGGGGATTTGATCTGATTTGATTTGATTTGTTTTAATTTAATTGGATTTGATTTAATTTAGACATGTGTTTTAAATGTTTTAATTATTTTGGATTGGGCTTGGAGGCTTGGTTCTTTGGGCTTGGGCGTGTGGCTTTGGATGGATGTGGGGTTTTGGGCCGAGGCTAATATTTTAAAACAGGGATTAATCGAGCGAACTCGAGGCCAAATAGCAAGTTATATTTTTTGATGTATTTATTTCTTGAATTTTTCCCTTCCGATGTCCGTTTCCTGCGACTTCCACAACTTAAAGGGTTGTGCCTCCATACAAGGCTCATCACTGGGCTTCATGAAAAATACAGTGTCTACAGTCGCCACCACTTTGATGGGACTTGTGCAGTGTGTGACAGTGACAATCCTATCAAGTCATGCATGTATTTTTTACTTACTTGGCTCGCCAACTGTTGCCGAGCTTACTGGTTGTTCTGAGACGCTTTAAACTGAGTTGATGGTGACGAGGTGATTGACCCATGGTTCATTCCTGAACCGTTACTTGATGAAAGATGGTTCATTCCCGAACCATTACTTGAGCTGAGATTGATGACGAGGTGCTGTGACCCCTAGGTTTTGTTCCTGAACCACCGAGTGAGTTTTATTCCCAAACTGAGTTGTGGGTCTTGTTCCCAATTTGAATTGTGGGTCTTGTTCCCGAACTGAGTTGTGGGTCTTGTTCCCGAGTTGAATTGTGGGTCTTGTTCCCGATTTGAGTTGTGGGTCTTGTTCCCGAATAGAATTGTGGGTCTTGTTCTCAATTTGAGTTGTGGGTCTTGTTCCCGAATTGAGTTGTGGGTCTTGTTCCCGAATTGAGTTGTGGGTCTTGTTCCCGAATTGAGTTGGGGTCTTGTTCCCGATTTGAGTTGTGGGTCTTGTTCTCGAATTGAGTTGTGGGTCTTGTTCCCGATTTGTGTTGTGGGTCTTGTTCCCGATTTGAATTGAGAGTGGGCTTTGTTCCCAAACTGTGTAGAGAGTGGGCTTTGCTCCCAAGCTGTACTTAATGTGAGCTTTATTCTCTGGCTTTATTCCTGACCTGTGTTGATTGTGGGCTTTATTCCCGAACTGAATTGATTGTGGGCTTTGTTCCCGAACTGTATTGATTGTGGGTTTTGTTCCCGAAAACTATTTGTCTTTGTCGCGTTTTCATTTTCTTCAAAACCTGCGAACAAAAACAAAATAAAACATTGCGTGCATGTGATGTGTATGCATGTATGCATGGATGTATTCCCTACTCAGATGGGTTTCTTTGTCCTACTTGCAAGGGTGCATGGATGTATGTGTGTATGTATGATTTCCCTACTCTGATGGAGGTTTACATGTCCTATTCGCATGTATGCATGGATGCATTCCCTATTCCGATGGGTTAGGCCTTCCTTGTGCTCTTCAGTGCTTCTTGCCTACAAAAGCCTTTGATCATCCCCTAGGTCTACTTACAATTTCCTTATGCCAGTTCTCTTCCGGTAATTGATCAATTCTCTTTGACTCAAGATCTTGTTGTGTCCCTTATTCACGGGGTGGTAGACTAGTCGCCCCATACTTGATTTATCTTTCTGCTCTCCGCTGTTTGCACTTGGTCAAGGTGGACCACATGGTGTGGCATTCCATATCAACATGTTATATTACAGGCTACCAAAATAGTCTCAATAGTTATACATATCATTGTCCTCAAAGAATGCTCAGTAATGAAACTAGAGAACCTTCAAACATTCAATGCAACTCAAATCCAAGTCTTTGAAAAATGATCTAAGCCAGACTCAAAGTGTGTATGTGCAAAGGTATTTTACAGCTTGATTCCTAGGTAAGCCAACTCAATGATTTCGTTTAAAAATTGGGATTGATTGGTCAAACCAACCTAGATGTCTCAATTATGCTCTGCAATTACTTTTTCGTGCTCAATATGGTATGATTTTCTTTTTCTTTTCTTGTCTATTTTTTTCTTTCCTTTTTGAATTTATTTTTTCTCTTTTTTTTTCAACACACCTACCTTTTAAGGTAGCATTTCTCCTCATTGTGGTCCTAATACTCGCCCATGGGTAGCTTCACGCTTATCGGTTATAGGTGGTTCAATTCTTTTCTTTAGAGACTTTTCTTTTATTTTCAACCATACCACACATCATAACACAAGCAAATCAGGATAGATATTTAGGCGAACGGTCATTCATCGACCTACAATTTCTTCAACTAGTCACATTGCCAACTACTCAGGTTCTCACTGCTAAGAACCTATAAATAAGTGCTTACGAGTCTAACATAGATCAATTACTCAAAGTATCAGATAAAAGCGCGTCAAGAGCTTATCGTTTCTAAGATTTCATCCTAAAGCAAACATTTGCATCATCCGAATCATGCCTAACTATTAAGGACTAAGAACAAACAAATTTGTTTTTTCACTTTTTTTTTTCTTTTTTTTCTCTTTTTTTTAAGGCCCCCCAATGGTCTTTTTATTCTTGCCGTAATTTTTTCTGTTTCTCGGCTTCCTTTTCCCCGATGTCCATGTTTGCTAAGCTCTTCTTGAAAAGTCTTTCTTCTCTAACCCAACGGATATCTATGATGGCTTTTAAGTCATAGGGGTTAACATGATGCGTGTATGTATGAGATGCATGAGATGCAAATGGTTATCAAAACAACATATATCTTTCTGACCTTATTACTCCTACCCTCGTGGTAAGTCCATTTATATCCTAGGTATGGCTTATTCCATGCACCAATGTAGGGTACACGAAATCGTCTCTCCTATGCTACAGGGGTGAACCTTGGCTATTTTAGTCCCTTTCCATCGATAAAAGACAAAGACCACCCATTTACAACATGGACTAAGCCTATTATGGGAATCATGCCATTGTCTAGAAATGATGAATTGGGCTTCTGGTAATCACGGTCATGGGGATGAACTTGGAAGTATCCAATGGTAAACAAATATTTCATAACAAGGCGTATCCTTTCTGGATGAAAGCCAGTGCGGATATCGGACTCATGAACATATTTGGATCATGTTTGGACTTTCTAAGCCCATCAAGGTTTTCATTCAAGTTGGCCCATTATTATTTTAAAGTATTCAATCAAACTATCGCGAGGTGCGAACTTGTCCCAGTTGCAAAAGGCCCAATAGGTTTACACTTTTGCGATAATGTGGCTAAACAACTTCAAATGATACGGGGCCCAAACATAAAAGTAGCTCATCGGCATTTCGGAAGCTTTTGGCCTAATTTTCATAAGACATAAACTCGTCCTAGTTTAAATGGCCCAACAAGTTCGTATCTTATGACGAGAAGTCCAACTGGATCCAAATGATGATGGTCCCAAACACAAGGATAAAAGGGTGGATTCTATAGGTTATATAACTATGGTTTTCAAGCAATTTTATGTGAGTATTGATAAAGGCTCCCGCCGGCGAAGGGCTGCCCACAACTAGGTCTCCCTACTCAAGGGTTCGAACGACCAAGTGTGCGCACCTTTTTTATACCCTAAGGTACGTGCCAAAGAGTGATGATACCATATAACGATCCGCCGCTTCGAGCGAAAACGACTTCACGATACATGATGCCATCAAGGTAAAATATGGTATGCAAAATATATGAGACAAGGTTAATTAAAGCAAAAATCACAAACATTACAAGACATTATTTCGGGGCCGATTCTCTAATCCCCAGTGGAGTCGCCAGACTGTAGGACACAGAAATCGGCGACAATGTCCCAGGCTCGCAGCCCGGTCAGGAGTACGGAGTAGCCCGTGGGGGACTAAACCGGAGAAATAAAATAGAGTCGCCACCTAGTGTGAACTGGGAAATGATTTAAGGCCGCACTAACCCCTTGCAAGGGAAGATCTCAAACAGTTGGGTTCGGAATGGTCCCTTACTTATGCCACTTGTAATGAACAGATTCGCGCAATAATAGGAGTAAAAAAAAAGCAAGCACGCAATCCTATGAACATATGCGTGAACGTTTCCTCAAGCGGTACGTGGAGTTGTATCCCAAGTATAGACCGCACTACCGTCCATTCGGATTCGGCTATGGAATTTATATCTGGGTTTCCACCCGATATACCGCGAGAGGATAACAAGAAATCATTACCACAACGCAATCATGAACCCAATGTTGACATACATGAAATATGATAATGTATATAACTATAAATAATCGAAGAGATAAATATGCGAAATAATGAAAAAAGATAAATAACACAAAATAAATACGGAATAATAAAACAACAATAAACGGAAATTAAGTTTGAAATAATAAAAGACTAATAATGAGAAATAGATACGGAATAATAAATATGTGACCAAAGAACTTGACCGTTTTCAATATAGGACTTTGCCTACCAGGTTGGACGTATTCCACGCCCAACCAAGCATGTCGTTTCCAGGACGACAAAATAAAATATAATAAAGGGTGCCCTCAGGTCTTACCTTTTAAGTCGCTCCCTGGGAGTACATTGGTACGTCACCGGAAGGGTTAACGTTTCCGCTATTTTCACTGGTTCGCTATTTTCGCTCACTGTTTTCTCTATTTTCACTCGCTGTATCTGCTCACTGTTTTCTCTATTTTCACTCTCTGTTTCTACTCACTATTTTCAACCGCCATTTTCGCTCGCTGTTTTCTCTGATTTCACTTGCTGTTTTTCAGGATATTTTCTGCGGTTTTGTTCACTATTTTGGGTTATTTTCTGGACTGTTTTCAGGTTTGATTTTGGGACTGTTTTGGGGTGTTCGGGGACTGATTTGGCGTTGGTTCAGGGACTGTTTTGGCTGTATTTTGGGACGTGCGGATTGGCTATTTTATTGCTAGGTGGAGGGCTGGTCCGTGGTCATGTATTTAGTGAGTGAAATGTTTGTCTCTAAGACATTCCAAGATCAATATAAGCAATGAAAAACTGTGAATACAAATGTAAAGTATGGCAGAATCATACTTACATTGAGCGAATTTAGGATGCGTCAAACACAAAAAAATTTTGCTCCAAGTTTTCGGCCAAGCTCCAAGATCCAAGTTCCAAGCTTTGTCCTTTGATTCCAAGCTTTTGGGATGGTTTCCCTATCACCTTGGATGATTCCTTGATGTGCTAGCAACTTAGAAAAATTGCAACAATTCTTCTATCTTCTCCTTGCAACTCTCGGTAATTGAGAGGGAAAAGAGGGAGAGTGCAATTTCTTGGTGAAACCGTGAGGGAGAGAGAGTGAATGAGTGAATGAATTATGTTAATTGATTTCCAAAATCAAAATGAAAGATATACCAAACATTTGGTAAAAGTCTTTCAATCATTAAAACAAAATGTGTTTTACAAGTCATCATCTTGCCTTCACCAAAACCCATCACCAAAAAGTAATTAAAGTGACAAGTGATGTGACAAGTGATGCGAGATATGGGCCCCATTTGATTCAAAATCTGAGTGGGCCCGCAACACATCCCGGGCTCGGGTTCTCTAATTCTGAATTAAAGAATTTTCCATTGCGACGTAATTAAATCAAATTAAATTAAATAATTATGCCAAGTAAAATTACTATTCACGTCGCTCGTGAATTAATTATAAATTAATTCGTTTGCCCGAATTAAAATCCAATTTTAATTCCGTGTCGAAATCTAATTTCGTTAAATATATCGAATATATTATTTTATCGATTAATTCCAAATTAATCGTTCTCTCTCTTCAAATAGTATTTTATCCTAGATAAAATCTCTCCGTAATTAATCCAGATTAATTATGCTCGAATCATACGTCATCGGTGAATCTTCAGGAAGCGACCCAAGAGATCCCTGGATATATTGCCAGTAAATCCGATCGTCGGACTATCCGAACATGTACGTACCTCGTACTATGTTTTTACCGATTTACGAGATATGGTTGGCTTCTAGCAAAGCACCGTGCCTACCCAATTCTCCAGAAATATTCTTAATGGAATATATAATCTATGTCAGGCGTAGTATACATAGTATTGCGTATTACGATCCAGTATCGGATGTCACATGCAAGGCCTGGGGCTGGAATAATGTCTGCCCCGTATGAAGCATATATCGGATTACAAGCAACTAGTCTCTTTAATTGGATAATCATGACCATGTCATATTATCCCGATGGTTGCAACCATTTAGAGTACCAGTTCTGTATCCATGCGTGATCATCATCTCCATATGACTGAAGTGATACTTCCATCTTGACATCACACCCAATACACTACGATTCTCAATAACCCAGAAGAGGCATACACAGAACCTGTTAAAGTCCTGGATGACCAAAACCAAAGCGTATTGATTGTCGCAAGTACTAGCGATGCAAGTCTCAGGTTAAGACCAAATACACCTACCCTGATGCGGATTCCCATAGACACATAGTTATACTACCAATGGATTTCGCGGGGGTCTATCCAGAGCGAAGATGTTTCCGTACCATCGGTAAACAAACCTCCTATCACACTTGCATAAGTATCCAATACTTAAATATATGTGAACTATGCCGTTACGCTTCCATAACAAGCACAAGTGCAATACTAGTCTATTCCGCATTATCGATGTCCAGCCTCGATAATACTACGACTAGGGATATTTAATGATTAACCTTATGGATTGATACTGTCTCATATCTTATAATCTGGAACTAATCATAAGGACTTTTATCATTTATATATTTAAGTATCAAATTACAAAATGATAAAATGCAATTTCCATTGCTACATAATTAATTTGTACAAAAACTATAATGTTTTTTACAAATAGTGATGCTATGGGTCATAATTGTCTAACAATCTCCCACTTGGCCTATAGCCAGTCACTCAAGCATCTAATCATGAACTATTACATGTTGCTCAAACTTTTGCTGAGGAATAACTTTCGTCAGCGGATCTGCAATGTTATCCTCTGATGCGACCTTCTCGATCTTCACATCGCCACGATGTATGATCTCACGAATCAGATGGAAACATCGAAGAACATGCTTGGATCGTTGATGAGACAGTGGTTCCTTAGCCTACGCTATAGCCCCGTTATTGTCACAATACAATGGAACGGGCTCAGCTGCTAACGGAACTACTCCTAATCCAATTAGCAATTTATGGATCCAAAATGCCTCTTTTACTGCTTCAACTGCAGCAATGTACTCCGCTTCTATTGTTGAATCGGCAACAGTCTATTGCTTGGAAGATTTCCAGCTTACTGCTCTGTTATTCAAACAAAATATGTACCCGAATTGCGACTTGCAGTCGTCTTTATCGGTTTGGAAAGTTGCATCGGTATATCCAGTGTAGGCACTGCATTTTTGCATGTAAGTCCATATGATGAGTCTTATTTAGAGGCACTACCTTTTATGTCACGAAAGTCACTGGAAACGGATGTTGGAAGGGGAAATTCAGAATAAGTATGTCATCGGATTCATTTCACAAGTTCACTATTTTCATTCGTGTTGCGTTCGTGACCACGTTTGAACGTCAAGCAGATTGCGGGCATTTGTGTAGCGTTCGAAGCGGCGTTCGAACGGTGTCGGTATTTCTGGTTTTGCTACTAGCCTCACACCCAAGCCCAATTAGCCCACCAAAGCCCATAAAACACATCCAAATTAATAAAATGCATATTTAACACATGGGAATTAAATAAAATCTAAAAATCATATACCAAATTAAAATAATCTCATGCCTAAACAAAACAAATTAAATATATCACATTCCTAATCTAACCAAGACATGTCCCCCGATCAAATATTAGACATTCCTTGTAAAACACTAATTGATTTATTCCTTTTTGAACAAGATTTAACCCTAGCCTTTGCCTATAAAAAGAAGCCTCCACCATACATCCAAGGGGCTAGCACATTGATACAAACCACAAAAATTCTGCAAGGCATTAACACCCTAGCTCATTCACACAAGAAATCCCCCTAAACCACCGAAAACAAGAGCCTCATACAGCACTCCTAAACCACCGAAAATAGTAACTCCATACAGCCCTTAACACCACCAAAACAGTAGCCCAAATACACCAAAATAGTGGCCTAAAATACCTAAAATAGTGACCAAAAAACATCACCAAAAGAGCAGTGAAATACAGTAAAAACAGCAGTAAAATAGGGAGAACGACGACTCAAAACAGTGAGACAACGAATGAGAGCAGTGAACCAGTGAACTAGAGGAGTTGCGGAGCGTTAACCCTTCTGACGATCGTTTACCGTACGTCCGAGAGTCGACATAAAAGGTTAGACCTGAGGGCATTTTTCCTATTTATTGTCATTCGTCTTTTAATTGTTTTATTCGCATGAGAGTCGTTTGTGGATGCATGTTGTGGCCTTTGAATGAAAGGGAAAATGTGTCGTCTCTTATGGTATATAGGATGGAAACCCAGGCGTAAATTCCGTAGCCGAATCTGAATGGACGGTAGTGCGGTCTGTACTTGGGATACAACTCCACGTACCCCTTGAGCAAACGGCACATATCTCCCTTTATTTTATCTTGATTGTTTATTATCTGCATCTTATATTTCACCATTTTACTTTCTGTATGTTGTTTTTTTGTGTGTTGATGATGTGATGCGCATGGGCTTAGCATATTGGTCTAAAAGTTTTCCATTTGAGGGAAGAAAAGGCCAAAAGGCTACCTTTACGCCAATACTTTACCGCGCCGGACAAAGTATGTTTGGTTGGATGTGAGATATGTTCAACCGAGCATACGAAGTCCTATATTGTTGTATTTACTTTCTATGCATTGTGATGTAACGCGCATGGGCTAACTAGGGTGGATTAAAGGTCCTCTATTCGAGGGAAAATGCTTGAAGGCTACCTTACCACGATGATTTGCCGCGCTTTTTGTTATGTCATTGACTTTATGCATATCATTGTTCTATTTATGCATGTATTGCATTCTAATACGTAAGGGCTAACTAGGGTGGATTAAAGGTCCTCTATTCGAGGGAAAATGCCTGAAGGCTACCTTCACCATGATGTTTTGCCGCGCCGGACAAGGTACACCCGAATGAATGGGAATGAGTTCAATCGGGAACACGGGGTCCTACATTTGGGATTTGCTTATTTATGTATGTGTTGCATCGTTTCTCATGCACCAGGTCTGGTCCCCTTCGAAAGCGTTCTCAAACACTATACGAACGCGAACCTTCTATTTACCGTTCGAACGCGTTTACGAACGCTACTCGAACGCGAATGCATTTTGTTTCATCAAGTCCAGTCCCGTTCGAACGCGTTCTCAAACACTACATGAACGTGAACCTTCTCTTTACCGTTCGAACGCGTTTACTAACGCTACTCAAACATGTACGTATTTCCTTTGTTTTATCATGCATCAGGTCTGGTCTCGTTCGAATGCGTTCTCAAACGCTATACGAACGCAAACCTTCTATTTACCGTTCGAACGCGTTTACGAACGCTACTCGAACGTGAATGCATTTTGTTTCATCAGGTCCAGTCCTGTTCAAACGCGTTCTCAAACGCTATACGAATGCGAACCTTCTGTTTACCGTTCAAACGCGTTTTCAAATGCTACACGAACGCGCATACACTGAACTGAGTCCTTTTCATCACATGTCATGGATAATTATTTCTTAGGTGATTTCTCTTGTATCATGTAATCAATCATACTATTTGTATCCCTACATTTATATATTTGATGTGTTCATTAGATGGTATTCAAGCATGATTAGGCCGTTAGTATGTTACTTGGTTCTTAAGCATGATTTAGCCTATTTAGTTGTTCATTTTCAAGCATGATTAGTCATTTATTTTGCATTTGGAATTTGCATTATATTTAGGTTGTTCTTTGTTCTCCGCATTATATGATCGAAGTATGTTCATGAGATAGCTGTGTGCTATTGTATGTTCGCCATTATGATGATTACTTTCATGCATGTGAACTTAAAAGTAGAATACTCTTGGAAATATGTTGCGTAGATTCGATTAAATTATTGCACAAATCATTTCATTACAAGTGGCATAAGTAAGGGACCATTCCAAACCCAACAGTTTGAGGTCTTCCCTTGCGAGGGGTGAGTGCGGCCTTAAATCATTTTCCCGGTTCACACCGAGTGGCGACTCCATGTTATTTCTCTGGTTTAGTCCTCTGTGGGCTACTCCTTACTCCCAACCGGGCCGCTAGCCTGGAACAGCATCGTGCAACATCTGTGTCCCACAGTCTGGCGACTCCACTGGGGATAGAGAATCGGCCCTGAAATAAAGTCTTGTAATATTATGATTTGTGCTTTAATTAACCGTGTCTACTGTGGGTTAAAAGAGGTTTAATCAAAGGCACTTTTAAGGCTGGGGAATGGTCTGGTGTCTTCCTTCATTCACTACCTTTCTATAAGGAAAAGCTGTGAAGGCACCTAGATAATCATTTACTCGTAGCCTATTGTGATGGACTAATTTGGAGGACTCGTTGTTTATTCCTGTCACCAAGCGATAAGAGCCTAATAGGCTTGGGTACTTAAGAGAGCCTCGCTCCACCCTCCCTCTAGGGAATCTACAATGGGAAATCAACCTGACAGTCAGTCACACACCATAACTCGTTGGCACGTACTGTAAGGTATAAAAAAAGTGCGCTCACTTGGTCGCTCAAACCCTTGAGTGGGGAGACCTAGTTGTGGGCAATCCTTCGCCAGCGAGAGTCTTTGTCTACACTCCCTCAAACCCACACGTAGTCCGGAGTTGCATGGCCTATAGCAACTATTTCCTTGTGCTTGTGGACCATCCTCATTTGGATGCAGTTGGACTTCTTGCAATAAATACGAACTTGTTGGGCAATTTAAACTGGGATGAGTTGGTATCCTATGAAAATTGGGCCAAAAGCTTCTGAAATGTTGATGGGCCACTCTGTAGAAATTATTTACTTGTGCTTGTGTTTGGGAACATTATCATTTGGATACGGTTGGACTTCTTGCCATGAGATGTGAACTTGTTGGGCCATTTAAACTGGGACGAGTTCACTCCTATGACAGTTAGCCTAAAAGCTTCTAAAATGTTGATGGGCCGATTTATGTGAAAATTTTAATGAGTTGATATATTCCTTGTATCGCATGCGTCTCATTCATCTCATGCATACATATATCCTGTTAACACCCTCTTTGTCTATAAAAGATATCATAGAGTTCCGCTGGGTTAGGGAAGAGGGAAGACTCACCAAAAGGCCGATAACAAATATGAGTGGATCAGAAAACGAGATATCTCGCATGGACCAACTGGAGAATGGTTTCGCCAAGATTACCGAATAGTTACAAGCCTTGACTACTGCCATGGCAAATATGGCTGTACCCCGTGTTGGGGGAAATTCTGAGAATGTGAGGCGCGAGGAGCCTCCGAATGGGTTGGGGGATGATATCCCCACTTTTGATGATGACATGGCAGAATATGCGACAGAAAGAATGATTGGGTCTCGGGAAGAATTTCAGAAGCTTCGGGATCATGTAGAAACAGTTACCCGTAAAATGAGGGGTAAACATGAAGAGTTGTTAGATTATGTGGCAATGACCTTCGAAGAACAGTTGCCAGCTCAGTTCAAGATGCTTGATATGGCCAAGTTCAATGGGAATGGGGACCCGAGAGTCCATCTGCGGCAATATGTCTCGGTGATGAGTTCAGTGGCCTGTCACAGCGCCAAGTCCAAAAGATGTTTGTGATGTCACTCGAGGGGGCACCTGTAGTGTGGCATCACAACCTTGAGAAAAAGGTTAAAGAAGATTGGAGGGAACTAGCTGATGCTTTTCTGAAGCAGTATGTTACAGACTTAGAGATCGACTTGTCACTCCGTGATTTGGAGAACACTAAGCAGAATCCAGAGGAGAGCTTCAAGGAGTATGTAGACCACTGGAGAAGCCAGCTTCTGAAGATGTAGACTCGGCCCTCAAAGAAGTACCAAATCAAAATGATCATCAAGGGCACCAAGCCCTCCATTTATGGCAAGTTGAGGAGAATGACCTCCATGATTGCAGATTTTCGACAGTTGAGGGAAACTGTCATGGATATAAAGGAAGAAGAGGCTGAGAATAGAAAGTTCTATGGCCAGAATAAAATGACTTTTGGAGGGCATTCTGAAACCAAGCCCACTACTGCCGAAGTCCCTGCCATCAGAAACAGGCAATTCTCCAACCTTGGTAGACCTTTGTCGAAGGTGTTTAAAAAGTTACAGGGACAAGGACTCTTAAAACCCTTATAAGGCAAACCACTTCCACACCCCCCACTGCCACACATAAATGTGAATCTTTATTGTCACTTCCACCAGCTACATGGCCATGACACCGACAACTGCACCCGCCTCAGTCATGAAATTCAAGATCTCATAAATTCCCATAAAATACCCGACCCAGGAAAATAACAAACCAACACACTCCGAAACCCTCTACCAAACTACCACTATGTTCCCCCACCCACCTACATGATCAACTCTGGATTGCCCGAAACGTTTGTCCTCCAAACCCTCAACCACCAAGCTTCTTACATGGATGACAGTGAAGAACCATAGGCCGAGGAAGAAGGCAGTGATGTGGATGATGGAGCTGTTCCTCCTAGTCTATCTGATCCAGCATTTTTAAATAAAGACATTGATTTTGTTTACTTGTCCGAACTTTTTTCTCAACAATAATAAAGACGTTCATTTCGTTTACTTGCCTAAGCCTCTTCCTGTAACATTAGTACATTTGAAAAAAGCATTAAACCTCGGTACTATGATACTAAGCGATATTTAGAACACGGGGAATCTTCGAAAGAAGCAAATAGAAAAGATAAGAAAGCCATTCAGAAAGTGGGAAATAGGGGTAGTGAAGCTGTCAGATTTGGAAGGGAACGAGTTCACCAAGCTAATCAATGTTGACAGATTGAAGCTGTACTTTGCCTGAGGAAGAGAAGAATGGTCGCCAAAGGAATTGGCAGAAGACCTAACCCAACGGGATAGAAAATTCACTCATACATGCATGCATACACGTAACATATTTTTGTATTCTTTTTTGTGTTTGTTTTGTTCTGTATTCACAGGTTTCAAAGAAGAAAAAGAGAAAGCGGCAAAACCAGAATCAACAACTTATGAGTAGTAGTTTCGGGGATGAGTCCCAGGGTTGAGGCCCATATCAGTTTCAGTCTTGGGGATGAGTCCTAGGGGCGAGGCCTATATCGGTATCAGTTTGGGGCGAGGCCCACATCATTCTAGGGGCGAGGCCCACATCAGCATCAGTCTGGGGCGAGGCCCACATCAGCATCAGTCTGGGGCGAGGCCCACATCAGCATCATTCTGGGGGCGAGGCCCACATCAGCATCAGTCTGGGGCGAGTCCCACATCAGCATCAGTCTGGGACGAGGCCCATATTAGCATCAGTATCAATCTTGCCGGGTATGGCACTCTGTAGGCGAAGCCCACATTAGTATCAGTAGCAATCTTGCCAAGTATGGCACTATAGGGGCGAGGCCCACATTAGATATCAGTTTTTGTTTCGGGGACGAGTCCCGGGGGGCCGAGGCCCTCATCAGCATCAGTATCAGTTTAGCCGAGAATGGCAATCCGAGAATGAACAAGCCGAGAATGGCAATCCGAGAATGGAGCAGAGTTCGATAATGAACAAGCCGAGAATGGCAATCCGAGAATGGAGCAGAGTTCGGGAATGAATAAGCCGAGAATGACAATCCGAGAATGGAGCAGAGTTCGAGAATGGCAATCCGAGGATGGAGCAGAGTTCAAGAATGAACAAGCTGAGAATGGCAATCCGAGAATGGAGCAGATTTCGAGAATGAACATGCCGAGAATGGCAATCTGAGAATGGAACAGAGTTCCATAATGAACAAGCCGAGAATGGCAATCCGAGAATGGAACAGAGTTCAAGAATGACCAAACCGAGAATGGCAATACAAGAATGGAGCAGAGTTCGAGAATGAACAGGCTGAGAATGGCACTCCAAGAATGGAAACACAGTTCGGGAATAAACAAGCCGAGAATGGCACTCCGAGAATAGAGCACGGTTTGGGAATGCACCACCTTACAGTAACGGTTCTAGAATGGACCAAATCACAGTAATGGTTCGGGAATGGACCACCTCACAGTAACGGTTCGAGAATGGACACCTCATGATAACGGTTCGGGAATGGACCACATCACAGCAACGGTTGGGGAATGAACCAGGGCTCGCAGCACCTAACCACCAAATCAACTCAACTCAACACATGGCAAGTCAAGTGGCAGCTGGCGAGCTAGGTAAGTAAAAATGCATTGCACAACTTTGATAGGATTGTCATTGTCACACACTGTACAAGTCCCATCAAAGTGGGGGCGACTGTAGGCACTATATTTTTGCATGTAAGTCCCTATGATGAGTCTCATTTAGAGGCACTACCTTTTATGTCACAGAAGTCACGGGAAACGGACGTCGGAAAGGGAAATTCGGAATAAGTATGTCATCGGATTCATTTCACAAGTTCATTGTTTTCATTCGTGCTGCGTTCGTGACCACGTTGGAACGTCAAGCAGATTGCCGGCGTTCGTGTAGCATTCGAAGTGGCGTTCGAACGGTGTCGGTATTTCTGGTTTTGCTGCTAGCCTCACACCCAAGCCCAATTAGCCCACCAAAACCCATAAAACACATCTAAATTAATAAAATGCATATTTAACACATGAGGAATTAAATAAAATCTAAAAATCATATACCAAATTAAAATAATCTCATGCCTAAACAAAACAAATTAATTTATATCATATTCTTAATCTAGCCAAGACAAGTCCCCCAATCAAATATTAGACCTTCCTTGTAAAACACTAATTGATTTATTCCTTTTTGAACAAGATTTAACCCTAGCCTTTGCCTATAAAAAGAAGCCTCCACCACACATCCAAGGGGCTAGCACATTGATACAAACCACAAAAATTCTGCAAGGCATTAACACCCTAGCTCATTCACACAAGAAATCCCCCTAAACCACCGAAAATAAGAGCCCCATACAACCCTCATAAACCACCGAAAATAGTAACCCCATACAGCCCTTAGCACCACCCAAACAGCAGCCCAAATACACCAAAATAGTGGCCTAAAATACCTGAAACAGTGACCAGAAAACGTCATCGAAAGAGCAGCAAAATACTGTAAAAACAGCAGTAAAACAGGGAGAAGGACGACCCAAACATTGAGACAAGGAACGAGAGCAGTGAACCAGTGAACCGGAGGAGTTGCGGAGCATTAACCCTTCCGACGATCATGTACCATACGTCCGAGAGTCGACATAAAAGCTTAGACCTGAGGGCACTTTTCCTATTTATTGTCATTCGTCTTTTAATTGTTTTATTCGCATGAGAGTCATTTGTGGATGCATGTTGTGGCCTTCGAATGAAAGGGAAAATGTGTCGTCTCTTATGGTATATATGATGGAAACCCAGAAGTAAATTCTGTAGCCGAATCTGAATGGATGGTAGTACGGTCTGTACTTGGGATACAACTCCACTTACCCCTTGAGCAAACGACACATATCTCCATTTATTTTATCTTGATTGTTTATTATATGCATCTTATATTTCGCCATTTTACTTTATGTATGTTGTTTGTTTTTGTGTTGATGATGTGATGCGCATGGGCTTAGCATATTGGTCTAAAGGTTTTCCATTTGAGGGAAGAAAAGTCCAAAAGGCTACCTTTACGCCAATACTTTGCCGCGCCGGACAAAGTATGTTTGGTTGGATGTGAGATATGTTCAACCGAGCATACGAAGTCCTATATCATTGTCTTTACTTTCTATACATTGTGATGTAACGCCCATTGGCTAACTAGGGTGGATTAAAGGTCCTCTATTCGAGGTAAAATGCCTGAAGGCTACCTTACCACGATGATTTGCCATGCTTTTTGTTATGTCATTGACTTTATGCATATCATTGTTCTATTTATGCATGTATTGCATTCTAATGGGCATGGGCTAACTAGGGTGGAATAAAGGTCCTCTATTCGAGGGAAAATTCCTAAAGGCTACCTTCACCACGATGTTTTGCCGCGCCGGACATGGTACACCTGATTGAATGGGAACGAGTTCAATCGGTCACATGGGGTCCTACATGATGGATTTGCTTATTTATATATGTGTTGCGTCGTCTCTCATGCACCAGGTCTGGTCCCGTTCGAACGCGTTCTCAAACGCTATAAGAACGCGAACCTTCTGTTTACCGTTCGGACACGCTTACGAACGCTACTCGAATGCGAATGCATTTTTCTTCATCATGTCCAGTCCCATTCGAACGTGTTCTCAAATGCTACATGAACATGAACCTTATGTTTACTGTTCGAACGTGTTTACTAACACTACTTGAACGCACACGTATTTCTTTTGTTTTATTATGCATCAGGTCTGGTCTCATTCGAACGCGTTCTCAAACGCTATACGAATGCAAACCTTCTGTTTACTATTCGAATGCGTTTACGAACGCTACTCGAATGCGAATACGTTTTGTTTCATCAGGTCCAGTCCCGTTCAAACTCATTCTCAAATGCTATACGAACGTGAACCTTCTGTTTACCGTTCGAATGCATTTTCAAACTCTACACGAACGCGCATACACTGAACTGAGTCCTTTTCATACTATTTGTATCCTTGCATTTATCTATTTGATGTGTTCATGAGATGGTATTCAAGCATGATTAGGCTGTTAGTATGTTACTTGGTTCTTAAGCATGATTTAGCCTATTTAGTTGTTCATTTTCAAGCATGATTAGTCATTTATTTTGCGTTTGGAATTTGCATTATGTTTAGGTTGTTCTTTGTTCTCCGCATTATATGATCGAAGTATGTTCATGAGATTGCTGTATGCTATTGCATGTTCGCCGTTATGATGATTACTTTCATGCATGTGAACTTAAAAGTATAATACACTTGGAAATATATTGTGTGAATTCGATTAAATTATTGCACAAATAATTTCATTACAAGTGGCATAAGTAAGGGACCATTCTGAACCCAAGGATTTGAGGTCTTCCCTTGAGAGGGGTGAGTGCGGCCTTAAATCATTTTCCCGGTTCACACCGGGAGGCGACTACATGTTATTTCTCCGGTTTAGTCCCCCGCAGGCTACTCCGTACTCCCAACCGGGCAGCGAGCCTGGAACAGCATCGTCCAACATCTGTGTCCCACACCCAGTTACCTAAAGTTCTCCATCTGGATAGATTAAGAAAACATCCTTAGTTCGTCTAAGATTCTTAAGGATATTCTAAACCGCCATCCAGTGACCATCACCTGGATCGGCATGATATCGACTACACATGCTGAAAGCATACGATACATCAAGTCGCGTACATATCATGGCATACATGATCGATCCGACTGTCGAGGAGAACATGATCCGACTCATGTTGTCTCTCTCATCTTGAATTTTAGGACACAAGTCCTTAGATAGAGTGACGCCATGTGATACTGGCAACAGTCCCCTCTTGGACTGATCAATGTCAAATCTCTTCAACATTTTGTCAATGTACGTGCTATGGGAAAGTACAAACAACTTTCTAGATCTATCCCGGTAGATCTTCATTCCGAGAATAAAGGCTGCTTCTCCCAGATCCTTAATGGATCATCCTAAAATGAATGTCAGTGCACTCCCACTAACCTTCTTATATACACAAGGATCATCCTCATTTTGAATGAAATCATATTCTTTTATGATCACATCAAAATATTGGTTCCAAGAACGCGATGCTTGCTTCAATCCATAAATGGATCGATTTAACTTACAAACCATATTTGCAAGTCTTGGTACGATAAAACCGTCAGGCTGTTGCATATAAACATCCTCCAAAAGGTTTCCGTTAAAGAAAGCAGTTTTGACGTCCATCTACCATATCTCGTAATCGAAATATGCAGCAATAGCAAGCATTATCCTAATGGATTTAATCATGGCAATAGGTGAAAAAGTTTAATCGTAATCGACACCATGTCGTTGACGATACCCCTTCGCAACAAGCCTAGCTTTGTACGTTTGTACGTTGCCATCCAGGTCAGTCTTCTTCTTGAAGACCCATTTGCAACCAATAGGCTTTATGCCTTCTAGTGCATCAACCAGTGTCCAAACTTGTTTGGTGTACATGGAATCCATTTCGAAATTCATAGCATCTTGCCATAAACCAGAGTCGATACCTTGTATCGCTTCCTCATACGTAGCCGACTCGTCTTCCTCTCAGGTTTTTTTCTGACTCTCTCCGACCTACGTGGTCCTTTTGTATTCGAAGATTGTGGTACAGTCTCATCCTTGATGGACTGTTCATGTTCCGTTAAGGATTCTGTGCCAGGAACAGTATCACTTCGAATTTCATCGAGTTCTAATTTCCTCCCACTTATTACTGCATTTAGGAATTCCTTCTCAAGAAAAACCGCATGTAAAGCAAAAAATACTTTGTTCTCTTGTGGGTGATAGAAGTAATATCCTTTGGTTTCCCTAGGATATCCTATAAATAGGCATTTATCCGATTTGGGTTCAGGTTTGGTACCTTCGAAACGTTTGACGTATGCCCAGCAACCCCAAATCTACAGGAATGAGAAACCCGGTTTCTTTCCTGTCCATATTTCATACGGAGTCTGTTGAACAGACTTTGACAGAACCTTATTCAAAATAAGTATTGCACTGTTCAATGCATATCCCCAGAAGGAAATAGGTAGCTCTGTGCGACTCATCATAGACCTTACCATGTCTAACAAAGTTCGGTTTCTCCGTTCGGACACACCGTTTAATTGCGGTGTTCCGGGAGGAGTCCACTGTGAAATAATACCATATTCTTTCAAGTAATCAAGAAACTAATTGCTTAAGTATTCGCCACCACGATCCGACCGTAATGTCTTAATACTTTTGCCCATCTATTTTCTACTTCGTGTCGAAACTCTTTGAATTTCTCAAAGGTTTCCGACTTGTGTCTCATAAGATACACATAACCATAACGTGATGCATCATCCCTAAAGGTTACGAAGTATTCATATCCACCTCTAGCCTGGCTAGACATGGGCCCACAAACGTCACTATGAACGAGGGCTAACAATTCGGTGGCACATACACATTTACCGCTAAACGGTGATTTAGGCATCTTGCCTAATAAACAAGATTCGCAGACATCATATGAATTTGGATCAAATTCGTCCAAGTACCCACTTTTCAAAAGTGTGGATATACTTGTCTTGTTTATGTGTCCCAGACGACAATGCCACATATAAGTTTCATCTTTGTTACTTACTTTAAGCCTTTTATTTTTCACAGAATATGTTTGAGATTGATTCATATTCAAAATATATAGACCATTATATACATCAGCAGTGCAAATTTCCATATCATTTTTATACATAAAACACCCAGTGTTTCTAAATACAAAAGTATACCCACATTGGGCTAACATATATACATAAATAATATTCCAAGTCAAACTAGGTACATAATAACAGTCTGTAATTTTAAGTACATGCCCCGTGCCAACGGCCAAAACGGTGACTCGTGTCCCATTTCCAATGCGGAGGTCAATCTCTCCTAAGGCCAGTCTCCTGCTAATCTGCAGATCCTGCACATCAGTACATATATGAGTTCCACAACTAGAATCAATCTATTTTTTAAAACTAGAAGTAGACATGTTTATTTCTATAACAAATATACTTGAATTCGGTGCCTTGCCCGCTTTGATTTCCTTCATGTGTGTTATGTACTCGCGGTAGTCACGCTTCCAGTGACCCCACTTGCCACACTGCAGACATACATCTTGGGATTTATCCTTAGGTTTCCTAGAACCCTTTGACGATTTGGCCTTTCCCTTCTTCTTATGCTTCTTCTTCTTAACACCTCAACTCTCCTTGGGCCAAGCCCTTGGAGTCTGAGATGTTGAAGTAAAGTGCGCCTCGTGCTTCTAGCCCTTAAGAAGCTCCTTTTCTACTTTACGCAGAGTGGACATCAACTCTCCAAGAGTTTGGTCTTGGTTCAACATGTTGTAGTTCATGATGAACCCACTCCAAGTGTCGGGGAGAGACTGTAGGATTAAATCTACTGAAGTCTCAGCCTCGAAGACTATGCCCATCTGTCTGAGTTGCCCAATGTCATCAATCATCTGTGACATATGGTGCTTAACGGATGTACCCTCTGACATGCGAGCACGGAAGAGTTTCTTCTGCAACTCATATCTTTGCGATCTAAGATTAGATCGGTGAAGATCATGCAACTTCGCCATCATCTCATAGGGATCCAATCCCTTGTTTTGACAACGGAATTGCGGAGTCATAGCAACAAGCATTATCGATTGAGCAGTCGTATTGTCATCGCTATGAGTCTTCCAAAGCTCTAGCTCAAGCAACTGATCAAGTCAAGGCTTAGGCCCAAGAGGTCGCTCTAAAGTGTAGAGTAACCTCTCGGATACCAGAACAATTCTGAGATTCATATCCCAGTCTTGAAAGTTTGTGCCATTAAAGACGTTGTCACCCATGACAATATCTCTAATGCTTAACTTTCCTGTCATCTTAACCGCAATAGTCAAACTATTCGATTAATGTTGTTTGGGTATAGTCTAACTATTACAAGAAAAATAATAATATATTAGTCCAACTAATAAAATAATTGACGAAATAATTTTGAAAGCGCGTAGAGCTAAGTATTTGGAAGAAATTGCAAATTCAAACTAGCCTCCCACTATTTTTCGGCAAGCCTCTAACCCTCTGTTGAGTACTCGGGAAACCTAGTTTCCTAGTGGGTTAGGATCCCGTTAAATAACACACAAACTTGACTTTGGCCAACAAGCTGTATGATATTTAACAAGGTAGATCTCTAAGATCAATTGGATCTCATCCAATTCCTAGATCTGGTTGGTGGACCTCCAAGTCCGAAACATATATACAATATATATGCCAATATATCCAATATATTTTACTAACCTTTTTCCTATGAATCAACTAAGCCTTGTCTTTGGCACAACAAGCTTAATGATTCCAGTTAAGTGGAACCCATTGACTTTGGAAATCTTCGTAATCGATGTCGATGGACAAGAAGTGATCTTGACTTTGGCCAACAAATCACAACTTGGAAAATATATACGATATGGAACAAAGCCTTCATGATTCAAACACATATTCGATGGACAAAGGTCTTGACTTTGGCCAATAAACCAGTGCCAATCTTGGATCTTGAGTAAGAATCACTCAATGTAAGGAAAACGCTTAATATTTGTTGAGGGTTTTTCGCGTAAATTGGCAACCAATTTATTATCTTTGTTAGGTCACATCATACACCCTTAAGCATGCATTCTAAAAGCATAAAAAGGCGCAAAAATAAATTAATAATGATATGCGGATGGATATCTCACAGATTGTTCCTAGAACAAATCACTTCATTTCCTCTCCCCGGCTAACACAATTCTTACTTATACCCAATTACATAATACAATGAAAGAAATTTCAATAAGATTGAGGGGAATTATGTGAGAAGAGAAATACAAATAATCAAGAGAGATAAGGCTGGACACGCAGGTCCAATTTAATAAATTCTAAATTTACAATAATTTCCAAAATTGCCCTTCCCTTCTAATATCCATCCGATATACATTAGTTATTCAACACATCCATGTATTCACACAAAGCATGTTATTCAATCAATCTAATTCAATTAATTAATCTTGAATAAAGTGATCATCCAACGTTCAAACAACAATTTGATTTGCGCGAGTTCAAATCGTTTTAAGAATAAGTACTCAAAGTACGAATTCTTGGATTAAATCGAACTATAATTTTAAATCCAATTTATTTTGTATTCAATACTAAATATTTATTTAATTCCAAATTAAATAATTACACTTTAATAATGTGCCTTTACGACTTAGATTCCAAATTCTAAAATTCCAAATTTCATAATTTAATTAATTAAAGTGTATAACATTAATTAATTATCTAAATTAACATTTCCAAAAATCAATTTAATCAATTAATCATGCTTTAATTTGTTCAACACATGTCCAACATTATTGAAACAAAAAATTATCTCATTTCATGCTTTGAAGCTCACGGCATTTTGAGGGTTTTTTATATTCGATTCCGATTTCAATCCGATTGAATCTTAAATCAATATAACCATGTCTTTCAACTCATCCAATGATCAAAAAATAAAAAATACCATGACTTTAGGGCTACATTGCATTCGGCTAACATGCAAAAAATTGGGGAAAATTAATCTAATTCAATTTTCTTCAAAATGATCACATATAACTCCAAGTTATCCATATACAAGCATGCTCAAACAAACAATTTGGTTAAATCATGCTCAAATCAAATTTACCCAAATTTTAGTATATAAACCCTAAGTATATTTCATGCTTATTCAATGCTCATGATACCATTGTTGGTCTCTAAGACATTCCAAGATCAATATAAGCAATGAAAATTTTTTAATACAAAAGTAAAGTATGGCGGAATCATACTTACATTGAACGGATTTAGGATGCGTCAAACACAAAAATTTTTGCTCCAAGTTTTCGGCCAAGCTCCAAGATCCAAGTTCCAAGCTTTGTCCTTTGATTCCAAGCATTTGGGATGGTTTCCCTATCACCTTGGATGATTCCTTGATGTGCTAGCAACTTAGAAAAATTATGACAATTCTTCTATCTTCTCCTTGCAACTCTCGGCAATTGAGAGAGAAAATAGGGAGTGTGTAATTTCTTGGTGAAACCTTGAGGGAGAGAGAGTGAATGAATTGTGTTAATTGATTTCCAAAATCAAAATGAAAGATATACCAAACATTTGGTAAAAGTCTTTCAATCATTACACAAAAAATGTGTTTTACAAGTCATCATCATGCCTTCACCAAAACCCATCACCAAAAAGTAATTAATGTGACAAGTGATGTGACTATTGGGCCCCACTTGATTCAAAATCCGAGTGGGCACGCAATACATCACGGGCTCGGGTTCGCTAATTCCGAATTAACGAATTTTTCCGTTGCGACGTAATTAAATCATATTTAATTAAATAATTATGCCAAGTAAAATTACTATTCATGTCGCTCGTGAATTAATTCTAAATTAATTCGTTTGCCCAAATTAAAATCCAATTTTAATTCCGCGTCGAAATCTTATTTCGTTAAATATGTCGAAGAACATGCTTGGATCGTTGATGAGACCGCGGTTCTTTAGCCTGCGGTATAGCCCTGTTATTGTCACAATACAATGGAACGGGCTCATCTGCTAACGGACTAGTCCTAATCCAATTAGGAATCTACGGATCCAAACTGCCTCTTTTGCTGCTTCAACTGCAGCAATGTACTCTACTTCTGTTGTTGAATCTGCAACAGTCTCTTTCTTGGAAGATTTCCAGCTTACTGCTCTGTTATTCAAACAAAATATGTACCGGGATTGCGACTTGCAGTCGTCTTTATCAGTTTGGAAACTTGCATCGGTATACCCAGTTACCTCAAGTTCTCCATCTCCATAGATTAAGAAAGCTTCCTTAGTTCGTCTAAGATACTTAAAGATATTCTTAACCGCCATCCAGTGACCATCACCTGGATCGGCCTAATAGCGACTACACATGCTCAAAGCATACGATACATTAGGTCACGTACATATCATGGCATACATGATCGATCCGACTGTCGAGGCAAACGGGATCCGACTCATGTTGTCTCTCTCATCTTGAATTTTAGGACACAAGTCCTTAGATAGAGTGACGCCATGTGATACTGGCAACAGTCCCCTATTGGACTGATAATGTTGAATCTCTTCAACACTTTGTCAATGTACGTGCTATGGGAGAGTCCAAGCAGCTTTCTAGATCTATCCCGGTAGATCTTCATTCCTAGAATAAAGGCTGCTTCTCCCATATCCTTCATGGATCATCCTAAAATGAATGTCAGTGCAATCCCACTAACCTTCTTATATACACAAGGATCATCCTCATTTTGAATGAAATCATATTCTTTTATGATCTCATCAAAACGTTGGTTCCAAGAAAGCGATGCTTGCTTCAATCCATAAATGGATCGATTTAACTTACAAACCATGTTTGCAAGTCTTGGTATGATAAAACCGTCAGGCTATTGCATATAAACATCCTCCAAAAGGTTTCCGTTAAGGAAAGCAATTTTGACGTCCATCTACCATATCTCGTAATCGAAATATGCAGCAATAGCAAGCATTATCCTAATGGATTAATCATGGCAACAGGTGAAAAAGTTTCATCGTAATCGACACCATGTCGTTGACGATACCCATTCGCTACAAGCCTAGCTTTGTACGTTTGTACGTTACCATCCAGGTCAGTCTTCTTCTTGAAGACCCATTTGCAAGCAATAGGCTTTACGCCTTCTGGTGCATCAACTAGTGTCCAAACTTGGTTGGTGTACATGTAATCCATTTTGAAATTCATAACATCTTGCCATAAACCGGAGTCGATACCTTGTATCGCTTCCAAATATGTAGCCGGCTCGTCTTCCTTAATTAGATTAATATCCACATGAGGTGATATCAGAAACCCATACCTCTCAGGTTATTTTCTGACTCTCTCCGACCTACGCGGTCCTTGTGTATTCGAAGATTGTGGTACAGTCTCATCCCTGATTGACTGTTCATGTTCCGTTAAGGATTCTGTGCCAGGAATAGTATCACTTCGATTTTCATCGAGTTCTACTTTCCTCCCACTTATCACTGCATTTAGGAATTCCTTCTCAAGAAAAACTGCATATAGAGCAACAAATATTTTGTTCTCCTGTGGGTGATAGAAGTAATATCCTTTGGTTTCCCTAGGATATCCTACAAATAGGCATTTATCTGATTTGGGTTCAAGTTTGGTACCTTCCAAACGTTTGACGTATGCCCAGCAACCCCAAATCTTCAGGAATGAGAAACTCGGTTTCTTTCCTGTCTATATTTCATACGGAGTCTGTTGAAAAGACTTTGACGGAACCTTATTCAAAGTAAGTATTGCACTGTTCAATGCATATCCCCATAAGGAAATAGGTAGCTCTGTACGACTCATCATAGACATTACCATGTCTAACAAAGTTTGGTTTCTCCGTTCGGACACACCGTTTCATTGCGGTGTTCCGGGAGGAGTCAACTGTGAAATAATACCGTATTCTTTCAAGTAATCAAGAAACTAATTGCTTAAGTATTCGCCATCACGGTCCGACCGTAATGTCTTAATACTTTTGCCCGTCTGTTTTCTACTTCGTGTCGAAACTCTTTGAATTTCTCAAAGGTTTCCGACTTGTGTCTTATAAGATACACATAACCATAACGCGATGCATCATCCATAAAGGTTACGAAGTAGTCATATCCACCACTAGCCTGGCTAGACATGGGCCCACAAACATCACTATGAACGAGGGCTAACAGTTCGGTGGCACGTACACCTTTACCGCTAAAAGGTGATTTAGGCATCTTACCTAATAAACAAGATCGCAGACGTCATATGAATTTGGATCAAATCCGTCCAAGTACCCACTCTTTGAAAGTATGGATATACGTGTCTTGTTTATGTGTCCCAGACGACAATGCCACATATAAGTTTCACCTTTTTTACTTACTTTAAGCCTTTTGTTTGTCACAAAATATGTTTGAGATTGATTCATATTCAAAATATATTGTCCATTATTTACATCAGCAGTGCAAATTTCCATATCATTTTTATACATAAAACACCCAGTGTTTCTGTATACAAAAGTATACCCACATTGGGCTAACATATATACAAAAATAATATTCTTAGTCAAACTAGGTACATAATAACAGTCTGTAATTTTAAGTACATGCCCCGAGGGCAGTTCCAAAACAAAAGTGCCAACGGCCAAAACGGTGACTCGTGTCCCATTTCCAATGCGAAGGTCAATCTCTCTTGAGGCCAGTCTCCTGCTAATCTATAGATCCTGCACATCAGTACATATATGAGTTCCACAACTAAAATCAATCATTATTTTAAAACTAGAAGTAGACATGTTTATTTCTATAACAAACATACCTGAAGCCGGTGCCTTGCCCGCTTTGATTTCCTTCATGTGTGCCATGTACTCGCGGTAGTCACGCTTCCAGTGACCCCGCTTGCCGCACTGCAGACATACATCTTGGGATTTATCCTTAGGTTTCCCAGAACCCTTTGACGATTTGGCATTGCCCTTCTTCTTATGCTTCTTCTTTTTAACACCTCAACTTGCCTTGGGCCAAGCCCTTGGAGTCTGAGATGTTGAAGCAAAGTGCGCCTCGCGTTTCTATCCTTTAAGGAGCTCTTTTTCTGCTTCACGCAGAGTGGACATCAACTCTCCAAGAGTTTGGTCTTGGTTCAACATGTTGTAGTTCATGATGAACCCACTCCAAGTGCCGGGGAGAGACTGTAAGATCAAATCTACTGAAGTCTCAGCCTTGAAGACTATGGCCATATGTCCGAGTTGCTCAATGTCAGCAATCATCTGTGACATATGGTGCTCAACAGACGTACCCTCTGACATGCGAGCATGGAAGAGCTTCTTCTGCAACTCATATCTTTGCGATCTAAGATTAGATCGGTGAAGATCATGTAACTTCGCTATCATCTCATAGGGATCCATACCATTGTTTTGACGACAGAATTGCGGAGTCATAGCAGCAAGCATTACCGATTGAGCAGTCGTATTGTCATCGCTATGAGTCTTCCAAAGCTCTAGCTCAAACAACTGATCAAGTCGGGGCTTAGGCCCAAGAGGTCACTCTAAAGTGTAGAGTAACTTCTCGGATCCCAGAATATTTCTGAGATTCATATCCCAGTCTTGAAAGTTTGTGCCATTAAAAACATTGTCGCCCATGACAATATCCATAATGCTTAACTTTCTTGTCATCATAACCGCAATAGTCAAACTATTCGATTAACGATATTTGGGTACAGTCTAACTATTACAAGAAAAATAATAATATATTAGTCCAACTAATAAAATAATTGACGAAATAATTTTGAAAGCGCGTAGAGTTAAGTATTTGAACGAAGTTGCAAATTCAATACTAGCCTCCCACTATTTTTCGGCAAGACTCTAACCCTCTGTTGAGTACTCGGGAAACCTAGTTTCCTAGTGGGCTAGGATCCCGTTAAATAACACATAACCTTGACTTTGGCCAACAAGCTGTATGATATTTAACAAGGTAGATCTCTAAGATCAATTGGATCTCATCCAATTCCTAGATCCGGTTGGTGGACCTCCAAGTCCGAAACATATATACAATATATATGCCAATATATCCAATATATTTTCCTAACCTTTTTCCTCTGAATCAACTAAGCCTTGTCTTTGGCACAACAAGCTTAATGATTCTAGTTAAGCGGAACCCATTGACTTTGGAAATCTTCGTAATCGATGTCGATGGACAAGAAGTGATCTTGACTTTGGCCAACAAATCATAACTTGCACAAGACATACGACACGGAACAAAGCCTTCATGATTCAAACACATCTGCGATGGACAAAGGTCTTGACTTTGGCCAATAAACCAGTGCCAATCTTGGATCTTGAGTAAGAATCACTCAATGGAAGGAAAACGTTTAATATTTGTTGAGGATTTTTCGCGTAAATTGTCAACCAATTTATTATCTTTGTTAGGTCTCATCATACACCCTTAAGCATGCATTCTAAAAGCATAATAAGGCGCGAAAATAAATTAATAATGATATGCGGATGGATATCTCACAGATTGTTCCTAGAACAAATCACTCCATTTCCTCTCCTCGGCTAACACTATTCTTACTTCTACCCAATTACATAATGCAATGAAAGAAACTTCATTAAGATTGAGGGGAATTAGGTGAGAAGAGAAATACAAAGAATCAGGTCCAACTTAATAAATTCTAAATTTACAACAATTTCCAAAATTGCCATTTCCCTTCTAATATCCATCTGATATACATTATTTATTCAACACATCCATGTATTCACACAAAGCATGTTATTCAATCAATCTAATCCAATTAATTAATCTTGAATAAAGTCATCATCCAATGTTCAAACAACGATTTGATTTGCGCGAGTCCAACTCGTTTTAAGAATAAGTACTCAAAGTACAAATTCTTGGATTATATCGAACTACAATTTTAAATCCAATTTATTTTGTATTCAATACTAATTCTTTATTTAATTCCAAAGTAAATAATTACACTTTAATAATGTGCCTTTACGACTTAGATTCCAAATTCTAAAATTCCAAATTTCATAATTTAATTAATTAAAGTGTATAACATTAATTAATTATCTAAATTAACATTTCCAAAAATCAATTTAATCAATTAATCATGCTTTAATTTGTTCAACACATGTCCAACATTATTGAAACAAAAAATTATCTCATTTCATGCTTTGAAGCTCACGGCATTTTGAGGGTTTTTTTATATTCGATTCCGATTTCAATCCGATTGAATCTTAAATCAATATAACCATATCTTTCAACTCATCCAATGATCAAAATACAAAAAATACCATGACTTTAGGGCTACATTGCATTCGGCTAACATGCAAAAAATTGGGGAAAATTAATCTAATTCAATTTTCTTCAAATTGATCAATATAACTCCAAGTTATCCATATACAAGCATGCTCAAACAAACAATTTGGTTAAATCATGCTCAAATCAAATTTACCCAAATTTTAGTATATAAACCCTAAGTATATTTCATGTTTAATCAATGCTCATGATACCATTGTTGGTCTCTAAGACATTCCAAGATCAATATAAGCAATGAAAATTTTTTAATACAAAAGTAAAGTATGGCGGAATCATACTTACATTGAACGGATTTAGGATGCGTCAAACACAAAAATTTTTGCTCCAAGTTTTCGGCCAAGCTCCAAGATCCAAGTTCCAAGCTTTGTCATTTGATTCCAAGCATTTGGGATGGTTTCCCTATCACATTGGATGATTCCTTGATGTGCTAGCAACTTAGAAAAATTATGACAATTCTTCTATCTTCTCATTGCAACTCTCGGCAATTGAGAGAGAAAAGAGGGAGAGTGTAATTTCTTGGTGAAACCGTGAGGGAGAGAGAGTGAATGAGTGAATGAATTGTGTTAATTGATTTCCAAAATCAAAATGAAAGATATACCAAACATTTGGTAAAAGTCTTTCAATCATTACACAAATAATGTGTTTTACAAGTCATCATCACGCCTTCACCAAAACCCATCACCAAAAAGTAATTAATGTGACAAGTGATGTGACAATTGGGCCCCACTTGATTCAAAATCCGAGTGGGCACGCAATACATCACGGGCTCGGGTTCGCTAATTCCGAATTAACGAATTTTCCGTTGCGACGTAATTAAATCATATTTAATTAAATAATTATGCCAAGTAAAATTACTATTCACGTCGCTCGTGAATTAATTCTAAATTAATTCGTTTGCCCGAATTAAAATCCAATTTTAATTCCGCGTCTAAATCTAATTTCGTTAAATATATCGAATATATTATTTTACCGATTAATTCCAAATTAATCGTTCTCTCTCTTCAAATAGTATTTTATCCTAGATAAAATCTCTCCGTAATTAATTCCAGATTAATTATCCTCGAATCATACGTCATCGGTGAATCTTCGGGAAGCGCCCCAAGAGATCCATGGATATGTTGGCAGTAAATCCGATCGTCGGACTATCCGAACACGTACGTACCTCGTACTACGTTTTACCGATTTACGAGACATGGTTGGCATCTAGCAAAGCACCGTGCCTACCCAATTCTCCAGAAATATTCTTAATGGAATATATATAATCTATGTCAGGCGTAGTATACGTAGTATTGCGTATTACGATCCAGTATCGGATGTCACATGCAAGGCCTGGGGCTGGAATAGTGTCTACCCCGTACGAAGCATATATCAGATTACAAGCAACTAGTCTATTTAATCGGATAATCATGACCATGTCGTATTATCCCGATGGTTGCAACCATTTAGAGTACTAGTTCTGTATCCATGCATGATCATCATCTCCATATGACTGAAGTGATACTTCCATCTTGACATCACACCCAATACACTACGATTCTCAATAAACCCATAAGAGGCATACACAGAACCTGTTAAAGTCCTGGACGACCAAAACCAAATCGTATTGATTGTAGCAAGTACTAGCGATGCAAGTCTCAAGTTAAGACAAAATACACATACCCTGATGCAGATTCCCATAGACACATAGTCATACTAACAATGGGATTCCGTGTGGTTTATCCAGAGCGAAGATGTTTCCGTACCATCGGTAAACACATCCTCCTATCACACTTGCATAAGTATCCAATACTTAAATATATGAGAACTATGCCGTTACGCTTCCATAACACGCACAAGTGCAATACTAGTCTATTCCGCATTATCGATGTCCCGTCTCGATAATACTACGACTAGGGATATTTAATGATTAAACCTTTATGGATTGATATTGTCTCATATCTTATAATCCGGAACTAATCATAATGACTTTTATCATTTATATAACTAAGTAATCAAATTACAAAATGATAAAATGCAATTTCCATGGCTACATAATAAATTTGTACAAAAACCACATAATTGTCTTACATGAGAACGTGGTGCAGTGTGTCTTTTTTGAAGGGTCGGTGATGGTTGTTTGTTAGTGTGTGTCGGTTGAGATGGGTAGCTTTGTTTGTTGTTGTTTTGTGTTTGTGTGTAGTGATAAGAGACGTGTGTGTCTTAGCTTCTTGTGCTTTCTTTGTGTCGATCAGTTTGTTATTAGTGTGAGTTTCTTCACGTGATTCTGCATGTGTGTAACTTCCGAGTCTTTGGTCGGTGGGGAGTGTTGCATGAGAGGCGTGATGGAGCAGTTAGGTTTTGCTGTTATTTGTGACGATGAAGGGCTATGGCTTTTGAGGTTATGGAGACGTGCCGAGTGTGAGGTTGTTGAGGGAAGGGCTGCGTGAAGGGTTAACGAGAAGTGTGTATTGAAGCTTAGGGTTTGGAGAGTGCTTTAGGGTTTGGAGAGAGAGACGGGAGGCGTTGTGGGAAAAAAATTGTATGGACGAATGGTTTGTTTTTGTTTTTGGCTTCACGTGTTGTCGTGAATCATAGGAGTGAGAGCCGAGAGAGGTTAGAAGATGGAGGCCGAGAGTGGATGATAGAGAAGTGAGTTTGTGTAGGCTAGGGTTTATCATTTTTGTTGTTCATGGCTGGGTTGCTTTGTTTGTGTTTGTGTTGGTTTATGGTGAGAGTTTGATGGGAAGAGGAGAGAGAGAATAGGGCTGCGTGAAGGTTTTTTTAGGGTTTTAATAAGTGGGCTGTGTGTTTACGTCAAAGCCTGCATGAATTTTGGTCTTCACGTGGCTATTCTTTGTTCACGTTGATGTGCTTTGTGGCTTCGTCCCCATGGCTTCTGGTTTTAGTGTGTTTAATATGTGTCGGTTAGGGCTGGTTTTATTATTTCCGTGAATGAGCTAGGGTGGAAGGGTTTGGTTTATCTTCGTTTTTATAAGAGTGGGCTAGGGTTTTCCTTGCATGGGAGGGAAACAAAGATTATGCAATAACGGGGGATATGTTTAGTTAGTTTGTTATAAGGAAAGGATATTATGTAATTGGTGGGGAATATGTTTAATTTGGAAGGTGATTTATTTAGTTTTGGAAATGGATTTATTTATTTTAGGAAAGAGATTTGATTTGATTTATTTAATTTGGAAAGTGATTTATTTAATTTGGAATGTGATTTTTTTAATTTAGGAAGGGGGATTTGATCTGATCTGATTTGATTTGTTTTAATTTAATTGATTTGATTTAATTTAGACATGTGTTTTAAATGTTTCTATTATTTTGGATTGGGCTTGGAGGCTTGGTTCTTTGGGCTTGGGCGTGTGGCTTTGGATGGATGGAGGGTTTTGGGCCGAGGCTAATATTTTAAAACAGGGATTAATCGAGCGAAATCGAGGCCAACTAGCAAGTTAAATTTGTTGATGTATTTATATGTGGTAAAGAATATGTTTTCGCCTCGACGCTTGATTCACGTTTTCATGATTTATGATTTATCGATATATTTCCGTCGAGGTGCTTGATAATATGTTTCCGTCTAGGTGCTCGAAAATGATTTTGATGTTTTTGAACAACAAAAATTCATTTCCATTGAGACGCTTGAAAATCTGTTTTCGTCATGGTGCTTGATGATTTTATGTTTTGACCCTCCGTGGAACTTGTATATGTTTCGTTCCGGCTTAGCCGGAGTGCTTGTTATGGGGTCCTGACCATCGGAAAATGGTTGGCCCACTACCGTGTCGACATGGTTCGTATACTATCCTGTCTTTACGCGTGACTGAACAATGGACACACGATATGTATTTTGAAAAGTTTTATCAATGATTTATTTTTTTATTTTAACATATTTGGGTTTTGTGGGAAAAACATGATTTCAAAAAGATTACATTTTGATTTTGTTATATTTCGATATCGTTTATGATACTATATGATATAATATGTTTATGTCATGACGCTTGTACACGATTCTTATGGTTTTATAATTTGATATGATATGTTTCCGTTGTGGCGCTTCTGTAGGGGTTTGTCCAACTACAGTGGGCCGACCTGCTACCTTCTGTCGACAGCGGATCATTTCGTTCATTTTCCGATCTGTGCTGCGATTTGGATAATGGGCGCTCATTATGTTTTGTCCAGTTGAGTTATACTAGATGCTCGATATAGATTTACGATGATGGATTTTGAAATTATATTTTTTTTACAATAAGAGAGTTTTTCAAATGCATTTTCAAGATGGTTTTGAAATAGATTGTCTTACGTTTTCCATTTTAATGATATCAGAAATTGGCAGATTTCAAACTATCGACAACATAAGAGCATGTATGATTATATGTCACTTTTGGCTGTGAGAATGGATGTATTTGTTGATATAAAAGATTATATTCATTATACGAGTACGTATGTAAGTTTATAGTTAGTTAGGGATCTTTTGAGTATTGCAATGGTTATTTATGCTTTGTTGTCAGCCATACAATGTTGTATGTGTGATTACAAAAAATACGTATGTAAACTTTGATATTCATAGCGCTTATAGATACGATATGGAATGACATGATGTGAAATGAATAAGTTCCATTTCAGATTATGGATGAAATGAATAGTATGAAATCCACATTAGGTTTCTGTTCTAATACTGTATTTGATTGTCTGTAAAGAACATGTGTTATGTTTTTCATTTATGATGATGCATTTGATTGACTGTATAAATTTGTGTTCAACTTTCCATTTTTATTGGTAGATGAATCTGAAACGGTTTGAGCGTATTTCTATGGGTGAATATGAATTGAGATAATAAATTGATGTGTTTTTAGTATGAAATGTTTGATTCGATTTATTTTCTTTGAAATAGCATGATTTGTGTTGATGTATGAAATGTGTAACCTTTGAAAATATGTAAAGTGAGATGAATTACAGATATAGATAAGATTGTTATATACGTTTGTTCGATTCTGAATGATTGGACGTAAGGACGGGGAAATTTCGAAGACGAAATTTTAATAAAGAGGGGAGGATGTGATATCCCAAATTTTTCGGAACAGTGCTGAAAGGTTTTTGAATTAAATTTTGGCTTTGGAATTGGACGATGTTTAAAAATCAGAGTTTATTTGTTAGAAAATAGATCAGAATATTTTAAATTGAAGCTTCGTCACGTTGGAAAATTTATGTTTTCAGGACCGATTATGCAATTTTTATTTGTATCGTTATACACGTAAAAGTTTATTGTTTAGGATATAAAATAGTAAACAAACTCTGATTGAGTTGATTCTTGAACCAGCATATTCATTTTTTCTGAGACGAACACTTTCGTGTTGAACACTTTTTGAAATTTGCATCAGAAGGGCTTCAACATAGCGGATTTTTGAAAATACCCTTCTAAGTGGGGTAATTTTGTAATTTCTGGAAGAATGGCACTATATATGTAAAATGTTGCAATGTTCCTCATTACAGAACTAAAAATAAAGAGAGAATAGAAGAGAGAAAGGAGAGAGAAAATGGCATTGGCCGACAGACTTCTCTCCAGCGAGACACGGTAGCTCGTGCCAACATGAGGGGAAGCGTCTTAGTGAGAGCTTTCCAACAGTGGGTCATGGGGCCTCATACGCGCCCTATGTGGGCCCCACGCACCCGAAGATGATTCACGGAAGATGACTCTGATACCGCTTTGTTTCTTTATTTCACAACCCGAGCCACCTGCCAAATCAAAACTCTCAAAGAGTACTACAAGTTGATGGTGATAGATTTTTAATTATGTACACGGTTGCACGTAAAATGAGAAGAGAAAGAAATGGTAAATAGTAACTTCATATAAACAGTAACTCCGATCGGAATTCCATCGATTCCAGCACGTTCGTGAGATCGTCTGCAGTCCGTATATGCTCTCGAAATCTCGGTAAGACCTCCCGATAAAAATTTGCTAATTTCAAGTTTTCGCTAAATATTCGGATGTTTCCAGTAGCTTTGTATACTAGCGTAATGATATAAATTGAATTGTTTATGTATGAGCATATTGAATATGTGCATTTGGTTAAATCTGAGTGAAAACGGAACGAGATGGATCCATCCAATAGAATATGCAAGTGTTCAGTAAAAGTGGGTTTTGCGTGTATTGATTTGTTTTTTTTTTTATGATTGATATAAGTCATATATGATAATATGATTACATTTGGATAAATCTGGGTAGGTTCAGAGGGTTCATAACCCTTCTGTAGCGTGTACAAAATTTTTTCTAAAGATTTTCCAAAAATACGTAAACCAAGGATTCAAGTTAACTAGTGGCATGAATTAGTTTATAATGGTATTTTAAGATTATTGGAACTGAAAACATTGAAATCAGACTTAATTTGATTGTCTCGGAATGATCTGAAAATTATCATAGTAAAGTCAAAAATTCTATAAGGTTGCGATTCTGGCCGTATTTCGTCATTTATTTTGGTAGACTTGACTAGGACCTGGACCGCTCGCGAAGCCAGATAAGTAACACATGCGATGAGTTCTCGAATTGTTCATTTCGTGTTTTATATATGTATAGACGATTGAAAGATTTAGGATAGTTAAAAAATGGATTTGAGAAATGACTTCAAGATCATTTTAGTTGAGTTTGTCGACCATCACATGTATGACTTTTGTTATTTCTATGATATGAAGTGAGATGTTTGACGATCTTAATATCTATCCATATACATTGATTTGTTTTTATGTGAAATGTTTGGGGATAATGATATGATATGAAGTTTTATGGCTACATGTTTGTATTGATGCATGTAAGTGTATGAACACGTAATGATAAGTAGTTTGTATATGTATGTAATGACAAGCTATGAATAATTTGTGTATTCAGGATGGGTAAAAGGAATAAGTTTGAAATCTATTCATACATGCAACTATTTGTATAGAGATTTGGATGGTTAAATGAGATAAGGAATTGATATAAGCTAAGATCTCTCCGAAAAAATATGTTTATTTGGTAAAGTTATTGTATTAAATATTTCTAGATATAAATTCTGAAAATGAGTATGATTGATCGATAAATGACGAGATATGAGGACTGTGAAAGATATGACATTTGAATTCGTAGTAAGGTGTGTATTCGTATGTTGGAAACATATGTATGTATATGTGTATTCGAATGATGTTCTGATTGTTTGTCGTGTATATGCTTGTGTATGGGAAATCATATGAAGAGTTTATGTTATATGATATCTGCGCTTGTGTGTATGTTTATTTGGATGATTCGTGGTGTAGCAGTCGAGCTGGTTATGAAATTGTTCTGACGGAATTTATCTCATACCTATTCTAAAATAGTAATAAATCTCGTACGAAGCATTGTGTGTGTAAGCCAGCCGTATGTATGTATTTTTGGATGATGTGATCTTTGATGTATCGATTATTATGTGTACTTCGTGGTTGGTTGCATGATTTTTGTAAATATGTCTAAGTGTATGTATGTGTATGATATAACTCGTGATATTATGTATGGATGTGTATGCTTATGTGAAATGAATGGATGATTTGAAACTGATGTGAATATCAAAGGTTATAAAGCGTGTTTCTAGGTTGTATTGGTATGTACGTACACATGTAAGAATTATGGAATTGTATTTGCTTGTATATAAGAGAAGTGTCATACGGTATGTTTGAATGCATATAACCCTTAAATGTTAAGCTATTGTAAGGTTATCATGGTTAAAGAAAGATTATTTTGGTATTTAATTAAGTTGTTTTGGTATTAAAGATAGTTTGTAACCGAACAGAAGAAAGTTTATTAGATTTACCAATTTGATGATATTTCAAAAATGTTTACTTGTGATAAGTATTAATATGTGACTTCATGCTTCAACATTGAAATGGTTTCGAGTTATATGACGTACTCTGTGATTTCGAATCCATGCTTTGTGTGCTTTGAATGTCTGGACATTAAATTGACAACATATAAATATGTAAATATGAAAATTTTACACAGGTAAAGTATAAAGGATAATTGAAAGCTGATAATTCTAAAACTCGTGATAACTTGATAATTTTAGAAAACTTTTAATGTGATTGACTTGTATATTCCTGTATGTAGTACAAGCATGGTTACTTTTTGAGTTTTTATAACTGACACCAAACCAATTGCTGTTTTGCAGGTTGGCAAATAGATGGGTCATCCACATCAGTTTTGGAAGTCATGCTCGAGATGCAGATCACCCAAGTGGTAGTCACCATCACAAGTGTCCTAAGAGAAGTTTTATAAGTTTAGGATATTTGATTATTGTTTTATTTGTAGTAAGTAAATATTTTGATTACTTATGATGTTTTGGGCACAAAGCCCTTGAGTGTTAATAGAAGATGTATGCATAGAGCCCTTAGGTGATGATTCTGATGTGTTTTGTGTGGACCTGAGGTCCTTTTGATATATGATGTCTATTTCGGGATTCGTTTTGATGCTGGACTTTGTTCCAAGTAGTCCATTTTTAGGATACATCATGCCCGATTTTTTTTTTTTAAATTTGGAGGCTTATTAAAGTATGTTATTTCTGTCTCCCGCCGGTAGCACCTCGCCACTTGCAGGGTGCTACAGGTTTACGGCTCTCACTTGGGTGACTACTTACGTGGTCTCATATGATACATTGATTATTCACAGCCTCTTTGTGTTGTCTGGTTCACGGCTCCCATTTGAGTGACCAGTTATGTGGCCTCATGTGACATATTGATTATTCACAGCTCCCGTATTGGGTGTCTAGTCATACTGCCCCGTATAACATTACTTAGATTTATCATAGATGAGTGGTCATATGACAGTGTTTTTATAAATTGACACATTGTTTTGATGATTCGCGCGCGCGCGCACACACACACATAGATACACACACACACACAAAGAGAGAGAGATATATATATATATATTACTAACCATGCAGTGTGTTGGTAAAACCAATTAAGGTGAGTTATTTAATCTCTACTAAGCTCGTGGTTTTGCTTACCCTTTAATATTAAACATCCAGGTATGACTCGAGATGGTTTAAGAGACTGCGGAGCATGACTGATTCTTCGAGAATTTTGGATCCTGTAGAATGAACTTTCTTTGCTAATCGATATCGGTATATTCTCGTAGGAACTTGACTTGAACTTAAATCATCATATTATTAATTTATTTTGGGTGATGCATTATACAATTAGACCATTATTGTGAATATTGAAGTTTATTCACGACAAGTGTTAATTTACATTTAACTGTGGGAATGTTTTAAAATTTATTCATATGAATTTTTTTTTTTTATATTCATTTTATTTTAAAGTCCCCGGGCATGTTTGACTCTTTGCTAATCGAGTTTTATAAATCCATGTAGGATCATATGTTAACTTACTACTTGTACGTACATACTATATAAAATGGATATCGATACTTATGTATCATACACACTAATCAAATTCGCAGCGCCATGATTTGGAATGTTACTCATATGTTTTGGCAATATTTGATTGTCATCATTGTTGTTTAACTCTATAGCTTTAATTCATAAAATGGCAAAAAACTACGTTACATGATAGGAACTTCATTCAAAGTGTACCATTGGTCTTTGACTAAACTTTTAGTTTAACCCGTTCTTAGATGAGAGATGGAGAAGAAAAATGGCCATAAATTAAACCATTTGCAATATGGCGATAAGCAGCTTCTGTTAAGTGGATTCCATCCCAATTTGCAAAAGTTGATGGATATTCACAAGCACTCGATCCGGTGTGACCACACCTTGCTGAATTATTGAAATTGTATGGCCGCCCCCACCACAACAAGCTCTCGTTACCCCATTGGAGAATCCTGCAACAAAATTTCAACAACACAGCCATCATAAGCTTTATGAGCCAACTATCTAACACTTGTACACTTCACACTTTTTTATGGCACTAAATTATATCACCTAAGTTCACAAGTTCCAACCACCGTAGCTAGTACTGTCCACAAACCAAGGGCAATATGATATTTAATGTTTCATACACATCAACTAGAATTAAAGGCACTCTTTAATATCTTTGTCCCATTTCAAGTGGTCCTTTGTCACCTCATAAGATAATATATGAATTTGGCTTTGATATCAATTCTTAACAGATATAAGATATTTTCACAAGCATTATTATGTATAAGTCAATTTTTTATTTAATATCATAAGTATTTATGGACCTAATTCAATTCAAAATCTAATTTAAGAATCGAGGACTACTTAAGTTTATGTTTATATACCAAAATTAATTATAAAATATTTTGCTAAACAAAAGTCTCGGAAGTGATCAGAAAACAAATCACTTTGCACATAAATAATTCTCCCGTGTAAGAAGCAAAATAGTAAGATCTGATAGCAGAAACTGACCGTAATGTAGAGGTGCATGATAGAAACGCATGGCAACTCCATAGAAGTCGGCGTAAATGATCTTAGCGTGGGGATATTTTTCTCTCAGCTTCTGTAACTCGGCCTTGAGCTTATTGTTATGAAACTTTGCAAAAGCATTTGTGCTTCAAACACCCATTTTTTCTAGTCCGTTTTGTTAGGGCTTTGGAACAAGGTCAAGTACACAGCCGAACACCCGATTGGCAAATTTCCAGGCACCACTAGCTCCACCGCGCCTTCCTCTATCAACAACTAGCAAACAATATTCCTAGTAAATTATAAGAAGAAACCAAAAATAAAGAGTAATAATTGAGACTTAGATTCTGCTAAGCTGCTTTTATTTTATTTTAATTGTAATTGTTAATTATTGGATAATAATTTAAATGTAATTTACTATTAGCTTTGCATTGCTAATAAAATATGCGTGAGGAAATATTATGAAAAATTTATTGTAGCTCAATATTTAGTCCAAATTCAATAAATTAAACTAGATCAATTTTGTATATTGCAAATGCAAGGTGAAACAATAACCTCACGTTCCCTATTTTTATATATATAATTTTTTTCAAAATTAATGTTTTCATTTTTAGCTTATAAGTCCATAACTTTAACTTGACTCCGACTGAAGTAACCAAATTACCATTAAAATAATATCAGACTTCCCAAATAATATCTCAATATATGTTTTTCTAAGTGATGATGTCACGATTATAAAATTGCTTAATACTCTATCTCACCATCTAAGTCTTGTATGTCACCCTACCTGAATTGTAAGTTTTAAGATACTACTTGAGAAGTGTAACACTACTCTTACCCTTACATGTATTTTGAATAGGCATAAATCAAGGGCATTTCATAAACGGTCACTAGCCCTGGGGATCCATTCACTGTAAAGTGTAAATAGATAAACTATATCATGTTTTCTTAAATGTAAACAATACGGTGATTCACTGTAAAATGAAGACTTGTTAGGAAATCTGTTTCATGCAACATACACTGGTGGCATTAATAATTGCTTGAACAACGAGAGGCACAGATGCTCGAAGTTGTTTAATGCTTCCACCAGCAAACGCAGCATAATTGTAGTCATTTCCACCGATCTCTCCCACGAAAAATAGAGATTTTTTGAAGTAGGTATCACAATCTGTGACAAAACAAAAAATGATATTAAAAAAAAAAAAAAAAAGTGTGAGTAGAGAAAGTAATTTTGGATCAGCTAGGACTTGACAATCTCAATCCTGTCCTAATTATATTTGTGATGAATAATTGTCATAAATATCGTATCAATTTTTGAATCGGAAAAAATAAATTAGCCCCAATATCATATATTGAATGATTTAAGATCCCAAATTTTGATTAGAATTAAGATATTTTTAGGGAAACAAAAAGAATTCAGAATGAAAAATCATTCCAATTTTGAGATTAGTTTTTAATTTGGATTGATTTTTATTCATAACAAAAAATCATCTACAATTCCATTCTTTTATTCGGATTTGTGTAATGAACGATATACAATCTCAAATCCTAATCAGAAATTTGGATTTTCAACCATCCCTCTCTGTGAATAATAAATAAGAAACGATGTTTGGGTTTTAGTCATTTTCACTTTTTTACTAGAGCAAATTGAGGACTTCAGCTTCTTGAACCAATCAAGCTGAACACTCAAGGAATCATTTGTCCATAAAAGATATCCAACTTTTTGCTCATAGAAAAACTCTGACTCAAGTGCAGTAGCCCCAGCAACCGCAAAATTCACCCCATGATTGAAGTTTTGGCCATTTTTTTAATGCTAGATATGGTGGCAAATATGGCAACTGAAATCCCTATCCCTCAGCTACAACAGTATCATGTATTGTAAGCACAATTTCAACATCATATAGGTAATTTAGTTACAATTGAGATGAGAGAGAGATATATGTGTACCCATAAAATCAATGACAAGTCTAACCGTCCGAGCATCGGCCGGTTGCGTGTTGAAAGAAGTTTTGCCATAAGAGTTTTTCCGATGACCGGAAATGCAAGGGCACCAGAAAGAAGAAAATTGCCAGTGTCACTCAAAAGATCACCGAGTTGAATATTGCTGATATTTTAAAGGACTTGTTGAAACTATCCTCAATAAACACAAAGCCAAAAAGAGATGAAATAATTTGTGGTTAGTGACAAATAAGACATTGCTAATTTTACCATTTTAGTTTACGCCATGTGTATATATATATATATATAGCAAGTTGAACGGTTGAGCTTTAATTGCTGTTGGTTTTCTATAAGGTCCCAAGGTCAAACAAGACATGAAATTATGTGTGAACACATCAACGGAGGGAGCGGAATACTCACATTGATCGGTTGAGTCGATTTGGAGACGATTCAAGCCCAAAAACGCCTGCCTTTGCAAGCTCACTGCAGCAGTCCACTGCCCTGCAAAACAGAAAATGGGTGAAGAAACGGAGCTCCAATCTTCGTCGGATGGATCCCGTCTCATGGGGGAACCTCCTACCACCTTCGCAAGACTTGTAAGTGTGCTAGCACTTGATTTCTCACCATGAGAAACCACTCTTGCTTCCCTTTAGCTCACGCCCAAACTGGTTCAAAACCAGTGAAGAAATGGCCACCATTGCCGTGAGAGGAAGAGAGAATTTGAGAGAGAAGAAGTTTTTTTGTGTTGTGTAATGGTTTGTTGATTAAATGATTTACCAAAAATCAATTTATATTTATGCCATAATTCATTAAATTAATAATAAACTTATGACACAAATTCATGCAAAGGCTTAGAGTGTCAAACACTTCATTTCCATGCAATACCATTGAGTGCATTGTACACAATCTCCATGCAAAGCATTAGAGTGTCAAATAAGCATAATATGACATGTGTCAAAGTTAATGCATATCTTGACATGTGTCATGTGGGCCCCACACGTTTCCCAATGAAAGTGGGCCCACGTGCACTCACGCGTTCGGGTTCGATATTTCCGAAATACCGAGCTTACGTCGCGACGTTAATTCAATCGAATAATTTGACGTCGCTAACGAATTAATTCCAAACTAACTCGTTTGCCCGAATTAAAATCTAATTTTAATTACGCGTCGAAATCTAATTTCGTATAATATATCGAATATATAATTTACCGATTAATTCCAAATTAATCGTTATCTCTCTCTAGACGATATTTTATCCCGGATAAAATATCTCCGTTATTAATCCTAGATTAATTTTCTCTCTCTTCTATTATAATCCCAGATTATTCAAGAGTGCGAGTTGTGCGTCATCGGTGGATTATCGGGAAGCGACCCATGAGATCCCCGGATAATCTGGCAGTAAATACGGTCGTCGGAGTATCCGAATCACGTACGTACCAAGTACTACGTTCTAACGATTTACGAGACAAGGTCGACTCCTAGCAAAGCACCAAGTCTTCCCAGGTTCTCCGGACATATTCATCAAAGAATATCTAGATCTGTATCAAGCGTAGTATACAATTGTATTGTGCATATCGGCCCAGTATCGGATGGTCACGTGCTAGGGCTGGGGCTGGATAAGTGTCTGCCCCGTCCGAAACACATATCGGATGTCTGGTAACTAGTCTCTATAATCGGATATTCATGACCTGGTCATAATATCCCGATTGGATGCGCATCACTAAAAGAGCACTAATACCGTATCCTGCGTGACATCATCTCCATTATGACTGGAGTGATACTTCCGTCTCGACATCACATCCAATACACTACGACTCTCTGATAAACCCAGAAGTGGTGAACACAGAACCAGTTAAGATCCCCCAAACCCAAAAACCAAAGTTTACCGATTGTCGTAAGTATTAGCGATGTAAGTCTCAGGTTAAGACTATACACACCTACCTTGATTTCGGCCTCCCATAGACACCTAGTCATAATACCAATGGGATTCCGAAGGGTCTATCCAGAGCGAAGCTGTTTCCCGTACCATCGGTGAAACACGACCTCCTATCGCACTTGCACAAGTATCCAATACTTATATATATGAGAACTATGCCGTTGTGCCCTCACAACGCGCACAAGTGCAATACTAGCCTATTCCGCATTATCGATGTCCAGTCTCGATAATACTACGGCTAGGGATATTTAATGATTAATCCTTCGTGGACTGATACAGTCTCATATCATCTCAATCCAGGAACTAATCATAGGGACCTCTCTTCATTTATATATCTATGGTGATCTAATCACAAATGACGAGAGTGCAATTTCCTTGTTTACATAGTTAATTTGCTACAACAACACAATGATCTGTGCAAATAGTGACGCTATGGGTCATATTGTCCAACAATCTCCCACTTGGCACATTGCGAGTCACTCAAGTGTCCTACACCTGAACTATGTACGGTTCGCTCAAATTGCTGAGGAAAGGTTTTCGTCAGCGGATTTGTTTGTTTATCGTTTGACGCGATTTATACGATCATCACATCGCCACGATGTATGATCCGAACGAATCAGATGATATAGAAGTATATATCTGGATCGTCGATGAGACCTTTAATTCCTTAGCCTGTGCTGATGCCTAGCTCAGCTGCTAACAGAACTATATCTAATCTAATTAGATTTATTTTCGACCCAAAAGACTTCTATTGCTGCCTCAGCTGCAGCAATAATCCGCATTTGTTGTTTATTCGGCAACAGTTATCTTGCTTGGAAGATTTCCAGCTCACTGTCCCGTTATTCAAACTTTATAGTACCGCAGTATTTAATTGTTTGGAAACTTGCTGCAGTGATCCTAGTCACTTCAAGTTCTCCTTCTCCATAGAATAAGATAGCATCTTTAGTTCTCTGAGATACTAACAGATGTTCTTAACTTCAATCCAGTGACTGTCACTTGGATTGACCTGATTGTGACTCCATATGCTTGAAGCGTATGAGACACCAATACAAGTACATTTTAAATGTACAATTTCCCAGAGAGTGTTAACAACTCCAAATCTATCCCAGTAGATCTTTATTCCTCTAATAAAGGTTGTTACTCCCCAGAATTCTACGGAGAATTTCTATTGAAAGCCAAGCTTTCAACAATAGTTTTATGGGAATTTCACTGTCAGTGCGTTCTCTCCCCACTAACCTCCTTATATACACAAGAATTATTTCGTTTTGAGTCAAATCATAAACATTATGATTATTTCAAAACGACAGTTCCAAGAACCTTATGCTTGCATCAATCCAAACATGGATCGAATAACCCAAACCTTGTTTGTCGGTTATACAAAATCGTCAGGATGTTGTAAACATCCTCCAAAAGGTTTCCTTTTCAGGAAAGCGATTTTGATTTGTAACTGACATATTTCATAAATGAAATATACAGTTATCAACAAGCATCTTCAAAATGGATTTACCATGGCAACAGGTAAAAGGTTGAACCGTTATTAACATAATGTTGATAACGATACCTTTCCGTCAAAACCTTAGCTTTGCACGTTGGTATGTTGCCTTCCATGTATGTCTTCCTTGAAGACGTTTAATGTACCATAGGCACAATGCCTTATGGTACAACAACTAGTATCCAAAATAGTTGATATACATGGAATCCATTTCGGATTCATGGCACTTTGCCATAACATGGAGTCGATACCTCGTATCACTTCCTCTAAACGTAGTCGGATGGTACACCACCATAAGATTGACATCTTTATGAGGTGAGATCAGAAACCCATACCCTAGCTGTTTTCTGACTCTATCCGATCTACTAGTTTCTTGTGTATTTGAAGATTAATGGTATAGATTCATCATAGATGAACTATTTGTGTTCCATTAAGGACTTCGTGCCTTGAACAGTGTTACTCCGATTTTCATCGAGTATCACTATCCTCCCACTGACCACTGCATATCGGTATTCCTCTCAGGAAAAACCGCATGGTGAGCAACAATTACATTGTTCTCATGTGAGATATATAAGTACTATACTTAAGGTTTCCCTTAGGATAACTTATATTGACACTTATCCAATTTGGGTCTTTTAGTTTGGTATCATCCAAACGTTATGCCTGGCATACCCAAATTATCAGGAATGAGAAACCACGTTTCTTTCCTGTTCATATCCTATATGATATCTGTCAAACAGATTTATATGGAACCTTATTCCAATAAGTTTTTGCACTGTTAATACATATCCTGTTGAAGGAAATAGTAGCTCAGAGCGACTCGTGATAAACTTTATCATGTCCAACAAAATTCGGTTTTAGTTCGGACACACCGTCTAACTGACGTGTCTCGAGAGGAGTCCTCATATGAAAGAATACCGTACTCTTTCATGTACATTAGAAACCTACTGCTTAAGTATTTTCCATTACGGTCTTGCCGTGGCGGAATAATACTATAGCCGATCTGTTAATTTACTTCGTGTCGAAACTTCAAAAGTTTCCGATCTGTGTTCTTCAAAAGAAACACATAACCACAACGCGATGCTGCATCCGTTAAGGTCACGAAATATTCACGTTCACATCTAGCCTGGCTAGATATGGGCCCACTTACTTCACCATGAATAGGGCTAACAGATCGGTGGCCCTTTTACTATTACCAAGTAAATAGTATTTTAGGTATTTAACCTAATAAACTAGATTCGTAGACCTTATTTGAATAGTCAAATCAGTCCTAGTACCCACTTCTCAAAAGTACGGATATACGAGTCTTGTTTAATTGTGTCCTAGACAACAATGCCACAAATAAGTCTCTATTGATCAAATCAATATGAGCTATTTATTTGTCATTTTATATGTTTGAGATTTTATTTATATTCAAAATATAAATTCTGTTATTTACATCCAATGTATTTATCTCAGTATCATCTTTATATATTGAAACACTTTAGTGTTCTAGAATATAAAGGTTTTATCCGCATTGGATTAAACACTGATATAGAGATAATGTCTCTAGTAAAACTAGTTACATAATAACATTTCCTAATTTAGGTACCTGCCCAAAGGGTAGTTCCCAAACTTAGGTATTTACGGTCGAAACAGCGACTTTCGTCCCGTTTCCAATCCGCAAAGAAATCTCGGCTTGAAGCCAGTATCCAGCTCACAGCGGATTCTGAACGTCAATACATATATGTATTATGTACCACACTAAGTATTTAAAATTCAATTTCAATACTAGTAGTGAACATAACTTTGACAAATATTTTTAAAGTTAGAGCCTCGCCCTTTCTTTAATTCCTTCGTGTCTTCCATATCCAAATGGTAGTCACTTTGGGATATGACAATTATCCTTTTCAATATTTCACAAACCTTTGGCCAAGCCTTGGGTTTCGGAATATCGAACGATGTGCACCTTGTGCTACATGCCCAATTGCAAACTTTGACTTTTCTCCACTAGAATAGTCAAATCATTCTTCAAGAATTATTAATTGCAATTTTAATACTTTTAAATCTAAAGATAGATTTATTATAAGTATATTAATTAAGCACTAAAGTCATCATCACATAAATCTTCCAAAGACTTTATGCTCTACTATTTGCTTAATAATGGGCTTAGTCATAATAAGTTATTTTATCAAATAAATTAACCTATTATTAATTCCCAATTAAAAATAAATCATTTAAAACATTTAATCCAAGGATTATATATTTTAAATATTCAACCTTTCAATTCTATCTTGATTTCAATAGTCCAACTATTTAATCAATTTTAATAAGGTACTATTTATTATAATGATTACAATAATCCAATTATTTAATCAACTATATTTTGATATTGATTACTATAATCCCATTATAAAATCAACTATCATTTTAATTCAATTATATTGATTACTATAATCCAATTATAAAATCAACTATATATTGAATGAGTTTGTATATAGTCCAACTATATATATTTTTAAAACAACATAAAATATTAGTCCGACTAATACTTTTGATTAATGTGACGAGTAAAATAAAATGAGCGTGTTTAGCGAGTAATTGAACGAATGTTGCAAATTCAATACTTGCCTCCCACTATTTTTCGTCGAGCCTCTAACCCTCTGTGGAGTACTCGGGAAACCGTGTTTCCTAGTGGGCTAGGATCCCGTTAAATATCACACAATCTTGACTTTGGCCAACAAATTGTATGATAATTAACTAGGTAGATCTCGAAGATCAATTGGATCTCATCCAACTCCTAGATCCGGTTAGGTGGACATCCAAGTCCCAAACATATATCTTATATATGCCTAAACATCGAATGTATACCCTAACCTTTTTCCTCTGAATCAACTAGGCCTTGGCTTTGGCACAACAAACCTAATGATCCCAGTCAAGCGCGGACCCATTGACATGGAAGCTTCGTAATCAATGTCAATGGACAAGAAGTGGTCTTGACTTTGGCCAACAAACCACAACTTGGACACGACACCGATATGGAACAAAGCCTCGTGATTAAACACACTTTGACGGACAAGGGCTTGACTTTGGCCAACAACCCATGCCAATCTCGGATCTTGAGTAAGAATCACTCAATGGAAGGAAAAACGCATGATATTTAACGAGGGTTTTTCGCGTGCAAATTGGCTACCAATTTAATTATCTTTGTTAAGGTCTCATCATCATACACCCTTAAACATGCATTCTAAATACATAATAAAGCGAGTATGAAATAAAATAATAACGATATGCGGATGGATACTTTACACATTGATCCTAGATCAAATCTCTCTCTTTCTCACTCAAGCTAGCACTTGTACTACTTCTACCCGTTACACTACACTTCTAAAGAAACCTCATATACATAGAGGGGAATAGGTGAGAAGAGAATACAAAGAGAAAGAAGGTGATAAGGCTGGACACGCAGGTCCAATTTAATAAATCAAATTTATTACAACAATTTCCAAAATTGCCCACCCGACTAATATCCATCCGATATACGTTATTCATTCAACACAACCATGTATTCACACATACAAGCATGCTATCAATCAATCTAATCAAATTAATTAATCTGATAATTAAGTGATCATCCAATGTTCAAACAACGATTTGATTTTGTTCGAGTCAAACTCGTTTTTGCGAATAAGTACTCAAAGTACGAATTCATGAATTAAATTAAACTACATAATTAAATCCAATTTAACATGTATTTAATACTAATTCACTATTCAATTCCAAATTGAATATTGCACTTTATATTAATAAACCTTTTACGATTTAAATTCCAATTCAATCGTGTCGGGACTCAAAGTCCGATTAACGTCCAACGTCAATTTAATTTAAGTCTAATGGGCTTCAATTAATTTCTTTAGGCATGGGCTTCGGCAACCAAAGCCCAATAGTGGGATCACCCAAAATGCCTTAGAAATCAATTTCGGCCCATTAGGCCCAATTAAACTTTAAAGGTTCATTAGTCGCAATTGGGCTTTATGGTTAAGGTTTTGGGCCCAATTGGATCCAATCCACTTGGCCTAAACCAAACTTGATAAATCAAGCCCAATAGGTCCCAAATACACAATTCAAGCCCAAATCCATTTAAGCCTAAATAATTAAATTACACTAATCCAATTACGCAATTTAATTACCTAAAGTGCATTACATGATTAATCGACTAAATCAATATTTTTAAAACACCAATTAGTCCAATTAATCATGCTTAATTCATTATCACATGTCAAACACACATAATGAAAAATCAAACCCATAAACATGCTTGCTAAGTCTCGGCCAAGGAAGGTTATTTTGTCCGATTTGAATTCAATCCGATTAATTACACAATCGACAACGTATTAACTTCCCGAATGATTTCATACACATCCAATGTTCATAAAATCAAAATATACCAAGACTTTTAGGGCATTTCATATTCGGCCAAGGTGTGGAATTTAGGGTTTATGTTCAATTCAAAGTACAATCCAATTGACATTAAATTAACATCATCCTACATGATTTTAACTCATCCAATGAATCAAAATCAACAAAATTCCAATGATTCAAAATCAATATACACATTCGGCCAACATGAAAAAATTGGGGAAAATAATTCCAAATCATTTTTCATCAAATTAGTCCAACCAAAATGAATTTAAACATGTTATAAGCATACTCAAACATTCAATTCATTCAAATCATGCTTAACAAACATTTACCCAAATTTTAAGCCCTACAATTTTCATGCTTGCAACTTTAGCTCATGATGCCATTGTTGGTTTTCTATAAGGTCCCAAGGTCAAACAAGACATGAAATTATGTGTGAACACATCAACGGAGGTAGCGGAATACTCACATTGATCGGTTGAGTCGATTTGGAGACGATTCAAGCCCAAAAACGCACTCTGCCTTTGCAAGCTCACTGCACACTGCAGCAGTCCACTGCCCTGCAAAACAGAAAATTGGGTGAAGAAACGGAGCTCCAATCTTCGTCGGATGGATCCCGTCTCATGGGGGAACCTCCCTACCACCTTCGCAAGACTTGTAAGTGTGCTAGCACTTGATTTCTCACCATGAGAAACCACTCTTGCTTCCCTTTAGCTCACGCCCAAACTGGTTCAAAACCAGTGAAGAAATGGCCACCATTGCCGTGAGAGGAAGAGAGAATTGAGAGAAAATTGTGTAATGGTTTGTTGATTAAAATGATTTACCAAAAATCAATTTATATTTATGCCATAATTCATTAAATTAATAATAAACTTATGACACAAATTCATGCAAAGGCTTAGAGTGTCAAACACTTCATTTCCATGCAATACCATTGAGTGCATTGTACACAATCTCCATGCAAAGCATTAGAGTGTCAAATAAGCATAATATGACATGTGTCAAAGTTAATGCATATCTTGACATGTGTCATGTGGGCCCCACACGTTTCCCAATGAAAGTGGGCCCACGTGCACTCACGCGTTCGGGTTCGATATTTCCGAAATACCGAGCTTACGTCGCGACGTTAATTCAATCGAATAATTTGACGTCGCTAACGAATTAATTCCAAACTAACTCGTTTGCCCGAATTAAAATCTAATTTTAATTACGCGTCGAAATCTAATTTCGTATAATATATCGAATATATTAATTTACCGATTAATTCCAAATTAATCGTTATCTCTCTCTAGACGATATTTTATCCCGGATAAAATATCTCCGTTATTAATCCTAGATTAATTTTCTCTCTCTTCTATTATAATCCCAGATTATTCAAGAGTGCGAGTTGTGCGTCATCGGTGGATTATCGGGAAGCGACCCATGAGATCCCCGGATAATCTGGCAGTAAATACGGTCGTCGGAGTATCCGAATCACGTACGTACCAAGTACTACGTTCTATCTACGATTTACGAGACAAGGTCGACTCCTAGCAAAGCACCAAGTCTTCCCAGGTTCTCCGGACATATTCATCAAAGAATATCTAGATCTGTATCAAGCGTAGTATACAATTGTATTGTGCATATCGGCCCAGTATCGGATGGTCACGTGCTAGGGCTGGGGCTGGATAAGTGTCTGCCCCGTCCGAAACACATATCGGATGTCTGGTAACTAGTCTCTATAATCGGATATTCATGACCTGGTCATAATATCCCGATTGGATGCGCATCACTAAAAGCACTAATACCGTATCCTGCGTGACATCATCTCCATTATGACTGGAGTGATACTTCCGTCTCGACATCACATCCAATACACTACGACTCTCTGATAAACCCAGACGTGGTGAACACAGAACCAGTTAAGATCCCCCAACCACCAAACCAAAGTTTACCGATTGTCGTAAGTATTAGCGATGTAAGTCTCAGGTTAAGACTATACACACCTACCTTGATTTCGGCCTCCCATAGACACCTAGTCATAATACCAATGGGATTCCGAAGGGTCTATCCAGAGCGAAGCTGTTTCCCGTACCATCGGTGAAACACGACCTCCTATCGCACTTGCACAAGTCCAATACTTATATATATGAGAACTATGCCGTTGTGCCCTCACAACGCGCACAAGTGCAATACTAGCCTATTCCGCATTATCGATGTCCAGTCTCGATAATACTACGGCTAGGGATATTTAATGATTAATCCTTCGTGGACTGATACAGTCTCATATCATCACAATCCAGGAACTAATCATAGGGACCTCTCTTCATTTATATATCTATGGTGATCTAATCACAAATGACGAGAGTGCAATTTCCTTGTTACATAGTTAATTTGCTACAACAACACAATGATCTGTGCAAATAGTGACGCTATGGGTCATTTGTCCAACAATTGCGTGCTCCAATTCAACCAGAATTTGCTCCTCATTAAAAAATGTCCATGTTGGCGTAGGATTTGCCGATAAAATGCAACACTCAGGCAATAAAAAAAAAATAAAAATACTCAAATTACATTAAATAATATTAAAAAAAAATTAAAGAACATTAACATCAAATAAACTCTTTTATTTAGTAGAAAAATAATTCGAAACATACATGATTGGTAGTTGGAAGTGTTCAAATGTAATTAGTTGAAAGAAAAATAACAATAAATAACCATTAATTAAATATTTTAATTGGATCCTGATAAAGTCGTGCTGTTTGAATGTTGTCCTACATAGAGAGACAAGAATATATTGGAGTCCGGAATATCCTGGAAATAGGAAATGGTGAGTCGATCAATATATGGGATGATAGATGGTTACCTGACAACTCCAATCCTTTTGTGTCAACGGCAAGGGCAGTGGATGAATTAATCCAGAGCGTGAGCCAATTAATGGATGAAGAGAAAGACTGGGATGTAGGAAGAGTGTCATAATTTTTAATACAAGGATCAATCCCTCATCCTCTTTATCCCGCGCAACCATGTTTTGGAGGCTGATAGATGGTTTTGGAACAGAGAGAAAACTGGTTTCTATTCAGTAAAAAGTGGATACAAACAAGCAGTACAGCAACAACACATTCTCACTAGCTAAACTCAAAGAATTAATTGGAACCAACTATGGAAGCTGAAGCTCCCTCAAAAAGTTAAGCATTGTGTTTGGCGTATTTTCTCTTTGACCCTCCCAACTGTGGACAACCTCCTAAGGAAACATGCATCAGTAGTTAACCACTGCCCTATTTGTGATGCTTATGGCGAGTCTGATGACCACATCATCCTGTCCTGTGAATTTGCTCAAGAATGATGGAAGATTTTTTTCAGTAGTCAAGTCGAGGCTCAAACTGGCTGCCTAGTGAACTGGTTCACATCTTTTATATGTGGGTTGCCTACGGATACTTTTGCAGGCTATTGTACTCTTTTATGGAGGATGTGGAGACATATGAACGATGTGCTATGGTGAAAGGTAAAAGAAAGGCCAACGAATGTAGTTCATTAAGCAGTAGAGTTCCTACTACAATGGCCCGAAGCTTAGAATTTGAAGAGGAATTTATTCCCAGGTGCTAACAGGGTTGGACACAGCAGATGGGCAAAACCAGCGATAGAAACCTTGAAATGTAATGTCGATGTAGCAGTGTTTGCGGACGAATGGTACAACTCTTATGGCTTTCTGATTAGGAACCATAACGGCTCATGTATCTTGGCAATTCATGCAGGCATGCGAGGGGCTATGGAGCCAAGAATGGCTGAGGTAATAGGCATCCGAGAAGCTCTAAGTTGGCTGAAATCCAAGGGATTATCTCATGTTGTTGTGGAAACTGATTGTTAGGAGGTGGTCAATAGTTTTTATAGCAATAAGAAGATTGTTCTTTTTTTATGATATTATTGTTGACTGTCAAAATTTGTTATGTTCAATGGAAGTTGTTTCCCTAGCGTTTGTAAAGCGTACCACGAATTCCGTGCTAATGTTCTTATGAGAGCGGTTGTTTCAATGACTGTATACGGAGAGTGGGCTTGCCCATCATCCTTTCTATATGATGTACTGAACTCTGATCTCTAAACAACCGCTCCAATTCAACCAGAATTTGCTCCTCATTAAAAAATGTCCATGTTGGCGTAGGATTTGCCGATAAAATGCAACACACTCAGGCAATAAAAAAAATTAAAAAAACTCAAATTACAATTAAATAATATTAAAAAAAAATTAAAGAACATTAACATCAAATAAATTCTTTTATTTAGTAGAAAAATAATTCGAAACATACATGATTGGTAGTTGGAAGTGTTCACATGTAATTAGTTGAAAGAAAAATAACAATAAATAAGCCATTAATTAAATATTTTAATTGGATCCTGATAAAGTCGTGCTGTTTGAATGTTGTCCTACATAGAGAGACAAGAATATATTGGAGTCCGGAATATCCTGGAAAGTAGGAAATGGTGAGTCGATCAATATATGGGATGATAGATGGTTACCTGACAACTCAATCCTTTTGTGTCAAAGGCAAGGTAGTGGATGAATCAATCCAGAGGGTGAGCCAATTAATGGATGAAGAGAAAGACTGAGATGTAGGAAGAGTGTCATAAATTTTTAATAAAATGGATCAATCCCTCATCCTCTTTATCCCGCGCAACATGTTTTAGAGGCTGATAGATGGTTTTAGAACAGAGAGAAAACTGGTTTCTATTCAGTAAAAAGTGGATACAAACAAGCAGTACAGCAACAACACATTCTCACTAGCTAAACTCAAGGAATTAATTGGAACCAACTATGGAAGCTGAAGCTCCGTCAGAAAGTTAAGCATTGTGTTTGGCGTATTTTCTATTTGACCCTCCCAACTGTGGACAACCTCCTAAGGAAACATGCATCAGTAGTTAACCACTGCCCTATTTGTGATGCTTATGGCGAGTCTGATGACCACATCTTCCTGTCCTGTGAATTTGCTCAAGAATGATGGAAGATTTTTTTCATTAGTCAAGTCGAGGCTCAAACTGGCTGCCTAGTGAACTGGTTCACATCTTTTATATGTGGGTTGCCTACGGATACTTTTGCAGGCTATTGTACTCTTTTATGGAGGATGTGGAGACATATGAACGATGTGCTATGGTGAACGGTAAAAGAAAGGCCAACGAATGTAGTTCATTAAGCAGTAGAGTTCCTACTACAATGGCCGAAGCTTAGAATTTGAAGAGGAATTTTTTCCCAGGTGCTAACAGGGTTGGAGACAGCAGATGGGCAAAACCACGATAGAAACCTTGAAATGTAATGTCGATGTAGCAGTGTTTGCGGACGAATGGTACAACTCTTATGGCTTTCTGATTAGGAACCATAACGGCTCATGTATCTTGGCAATTCATGCAGGCATGCGAGGGGCTATGGAGCCAAGAATGGCTGAGGTAATAGGCATCCGAGAAGCTCTAAGTTGGCTGAAATCCAAGGGATTATCTCATGTTGTTGTGGAAACGGATTGTTAGGAGGTGGTCAATAGTTTTTATAGCAATAAAGAAGATTGTTCTTATTTTTATGATATTATTGTTGACTGTCAAAATTTGTTACGCTCAATGGAAGTTGTTTCCCTAGCGTTTGTAAAGCGTACCACAAGAATTCCGTTGCTAATGTTCTTATGAGAGCGGTTGTTTCAATGACTGTATACGGAGAGTGGGCTTGCCCATCATCCTTTCTATATGATGTACTGAACTCTGATCTCTAACAACAGCTCCAATTCAACCAGAATTTGCTCCTCATTAAAAAATGTCCATGTTGGCGTAGGATTTGCCGATAAAATGCAACACTCAGGCAATAAAAAAAATTAAAAATACTCAAATTACAATTAAATAATATTAAAAAAAAATTAAAGAACATTAACATCAAATAAACTCTTTTATTTAGTAGAAAATAATTCGAAACATACATGATTGGTAGTTGGAAGTGTTCACATGTAATTAGTTGAAAGAAAAATAACAATAAATAAGGCATTAATTAAATATTTTAATTGGATCCTGATAAAGTCGTGTTGTTTGAATGTTGTCCTACATAGAGAGACAAGAATATATTGGAGTCCGGAATATCTGGAAAGTAGGAAATGGTGAGTCGATCAATATATGGGATGATAGATGGTTACCTGACAACTTCAATCCTTTTGTGTCAAAGGCAAGGGTAGTGGATGAATCAATCCAGAGGGTGAGCCAATTAATGGATGAAGAGAAAGACTGAGATGTAGGAAGAGTGTCATAAATTTTTAATAAAATGGATCAATCCCTCATCCTCTTTATCCCGCGCAACCATGTTTTTAGAGGCTGATAGATGGTTTTAGAACAGAGAGAAAACTGGTTTCTATTCAGTAAAAAGTGGATACAACAAGCAGTACAGCAACAACACATTCTCACTAGCTAAACTCAAGGAATTAATTGGAACCAACTATGGAAGCTGAAGCTCCGTCAGAAAGTTAAGCATTGTTTTGGCGTATTTTCTCTTTGACCCTCCCAACTGTGGACAACCTCCTAAGGAACAATGCATCAGT
>SKCR01033624.1:0-108075 GCA_019454045.1 Zanthoxylum bungeanum | reverse complement strand
TCTTGACATCACACAACCCATACTCTACGACTCTCTGATAAACCCAGAAGTGGTGTACACAGAACCGGTCAAAGCCCCCTACCACCAAGACCAAAGATTATCGATTATCATAAGTATTAGCGATGCAAGTCTCAGGTTACTATACAAACACCTACCTTGATTTCGGCCTCCCATAGACACATAGTCATAATACCAATGGGATTCCGAGGGGTCTATCCAGAGCGAAGCTGTTTCCCGTACCATCGGTGAAACACGACCTCCTATCGCACTTGCATAAGTATCCAATACTTATATATATGAGAACTATGCAGTTGTGCCCTCACAACGCGCACAAGTACATACTAGCCTATTCCGCATTATCGATGTCCAGTCTCGATAATACTACGGCTAGGGATATTTAATGATTAATCCTTCGTGGACTGATACTGTCTCATATCTCATCTCAATCCAGGAACTAATCATAGGGACCTCTCTTCATTTATATATCTATGGTGATCTAATCACAAATGATGAGAGTGCAATTTCCTTATTACATAGTTAATTTGCTACAACAACACAAATGTTTCTGTGCAAATAGTGACGCTATGGGTCATTTTGTCCAACAAGGTGCACCTTGCTTCGATATTCTTGAAACCCAAGGCATGGCCAAAGGCTTCTGGGATATAGAAAAGGGCAAAGGCAAAATCATTAATATTTTCTAGGAAGACAAAGGACATATCCCAAGATGTCTGCTTAAACTGTGGCAAATGGGATCACTGAAGCGTGACTGCCGTATGGACAAAGCAGACATGAAGGAATTGAAGACGAGTAAGACTCTGACTTCAAATATGTTTGTCATGAAATATGTTCACTACTAGTATTAAAATTGGATTTTAAATACTAAGTGTGATACATAAATATGCATTGATGTGCAGAATCTGCTATGAGCAGGATAATGACTTCAATTGAGATTAATCTGCGAATCGGAAACGGGACGAAAGTCGCTGTTTTACCGTAGATACCTAAGTTTAGGAACTACCCTTCGGGTGTGTATTAAATTAGGAAACTATTATAATGTAACTAGTTTGACTAGCAACAATATCTCTATATCGAGTATGACTTGTTGCGAGTATACCTTTATATTCTAGAACACTAGAGTATTTTATTTTATAAAGATGATATTGAGATAAACATATTAGATGTGACTAACAGTATTTATATTTTGAATATAAATAAATCTCAAACATATAATATGACGAACAAATAGCTCAAACTGATTTGATCAGATAAGAATTATTTATGGCAATGTTGTCTAGGACACATTAAACAAGACTCGTATATCCACACTTTTGAAGAGTGGATACTAGGACAAATTTGATTCCATTCAAATGATGTCTACGAATCTAGTTTATTAGGTAAAGTACCTAAAATACCTTAATGAGGAATACGAACTGACTACGTATGAGGAAGTGATACAAGATATCGACTCCCTATTATGGCAAAGTGCCATGAGTCCGAAATAGATTCCATGAATATCAACTATGTTGGACACTAGTTATTGTACCCCAAGGCATTGTGCCTATTGGTACTATATAAGTCTTCAAGGAAGACATACATGAATGGAAACATACCAACGTACTGAGTTAGGCTTGTAGCGAAAAGGTATCGTTATCAACATTATGTTGATTACAACGAAATCTTTTACCTGTTGCCATGGTATATCCATTTGGATAATGCTTACTGATGCTGCATGTTTCATTTATGAAATATGGCAACTGAATGGGAAAATCGATTTCCTGAAAAGGAAACCTTTTGGAGGATGTTGTACATCCTGACGGTTTTGTCATACCAAAACTAGCAAACAAGGTTTGCATGTTATTCGATCCATAGAGGGATTGAAGCAAGCATAGGATCTTGAAACTATCGTTTTGATGTAATCATAATAGTTTATGATTTAATTCAAATTCAAAATGAAAATATTCATGTGTTTATAAGGGGGTTTGTGGGAGCGCACTGACAATGACTGTCATAAATAATGATGATTTGTCATTTTTTGGAAATGATTTCCCATAATATAATCGGTGAAAGCTTGGCTTTCATGAAAAAAATCTCCATAGAATTCTTGGGAGAAACAACCTTTATTCTATGAAAAAAGATCTACTGGGATAGATTTAAAGTTGTTGACACTTTCCGAGATCTCGTACATTGAAAAATGTACGTGACCTCGTGTCTCATATGCCTTGAGCATATGGATTCACAAACAGGTCAATCCAAGTGATAGTCACTGGATTGATATTAAGAACATCTGTTAGTATCTTAGAGAACTAAGGATGATGTCTTAAACTATGGAGAAGGAGAACTTAAAGTGAATGGGATCATTGCTGTAAGTTTCCTAACCGATAAAAACAACGGTACTACAGTTTGAATAACGGAACAATGAGCTAGAAATTTTCCAAGCAAGATAATGTTACCGAATAAACAACAAATGCGGGTAATTGTTGCGGCTGAGGCAGCAATAGAAGCCAATTGGGTCGATAATAAATCTAATTTGATTAGATATAGTTCTGTTAGCAGCTGAGCTAGGCGTCAACACAAGCTAAGGAATTAATAGTCTCATCAACGATCCAGATATATACTTCGACTATTCATCTGATTCGTTCGGATCATACATCGTGGTGATATGATGATCGTATAAATCGCATCAGATGATAATCATGTAAATCAGCTGACGAAAGCCTTTCCTCAGCAGTTGAGTGAACCGTACATAGTTCGGGTGTAAGCCACTCGAGTGACTGGCTATAGGCCAAGTGGGAGATTGTTGGATAATTATGACCCATAACTTCACTATTTGTACAGATCATGATATTGTTGTATAAATTGACTATGTGACAAGAAGATTGCACTCTTATCATATGAGATTAGATCACCTAGATGTATAAATGATAGGAGGTCCTTATGATTAGTTCCTGGATTGAGATGATATGAGATAGTATCAGTCTCGAAGGATGAATCATTAAATATCCCTAGTCGTAGTATTATCGAGACTAGACATCGATAATGCGAAATAGACTAGTATTACACTTGTGCCTGTTATGGAAACGTAACAACATAGTTCTCATAAATTTGGGTTTTGGATACTCATGCAAGTGTAATAGGAGGTTGTGTTTACCGATGGTACAGAAACAGCTTCGCTCTGGATAGACCCCTTGGAATTCCATTGGTAGTATGACTACGTGTCTATGGAAGTCCGAAATCAGGGTAGGTGTATTTGGTCCGAAAATACTTGCGATAATCAATATGCTTTGGTTTTGGTCGTCCATGGCTTCAACCGGTTCTGTGTACGCCTATGCTGGGTATATTGAGATCGTAGTGTATTGGGTGTGATGTCAAGATGGAAGTATCACTCCAATCATAGTGGAGATGATGGCAGATAGGATAAGGAACTAGTACTCTTAAGTACTGCAGACATCGGGATGATATGACTAGGTCATGTTCATCTGATTATAGAGACTAGTTACCAGACATCCGACATGTGCTTCGTAAGGGGCAGACAGAATTCCGGCCCCATGCATAGTACGTGACACCTGATACTGGATCCCTATACGTAATATATGCTATGCCTGACATAGATTATATATTCCAGTAAGAATATTTCTGGAGAATTGGATAGGCATGGTGCTTTGCTAGAAGCCAACCATGTCTTGTAAATAGGTAAGCACGTGGTACGAGGTACGCACGTATTCGGATAATCTGATGACCGTATTTATTGCCAACATATCCAGGGATCTCTTGGGTCGCTTCCCAAAGATTCACCGATGACTGTTGATTTAATCTAGAATTAATCTGGGATTAATTAAGATGTAGAAAATAAATTTCGGATTAATGAGGTATTATTTAATCTGGGATTAAATGTGTTCGGAAGAGAGAGAACGTGATTAATTTGAAATTAATCGGTAAAATAAATTTAATAGTTAAATTTGATTTTTCTATTTAATTTATTTGTATGTGCTAAAATTAATATATCAGATATATTAATATGAATTGGATTTCATTACGAAATTAAAGTCGGACTTTAATACGAATGAACGAATTAATTTAGAATTAATTCGTAAACGACGTTCCTAATATATTTGCGAGGCATCGTTATTTAATTAAATTAGATTTAATTATTTAGCTACGAAAGTTCGTTTAATCGGATTAAACGGATCCGAGCCAACGGCAAATGTTCGTAGAGAAATTTGAATTTTGAATTCAAAATGGGTGGCCCCACTTCACACATGTCACACATGTGAAGTGGTGGTTGGAAAGTGGTTGGCATTTATGCCAAAACCACTTACTTTCCAACCACTTGGTTTAAGTGAAACCAAATAACCCCAACTACATGGTTTTGGTGAAAAGGGTAAAACCCTTTAACAAAACCCAAGCCCTCTCTCTTCACTTAGTAACACAACACAAAACAAACCCTAAAACCTCAAAAGTGGCGTGAACAACTCCATCTTCATCTCTTTGTTTTTGTTGCAATTTCAAAGGAGCTAGCACTTCAAGGAATCAACTAAGGTGATAGGGAAACCAACTCAAAGCTTGGAATCAACAAAGGAAGGATCTTGGAGATCTTCTTCTCAAAATTTTAAAAGCTCAAATCCATTCAATGTAGGTAATTCCATAATTCCGCAACTTATAATGAATTTATGAATACATTTTCTTACTTATTAGATCCTTGGCATGCTCTTGGAATACTAACAGGGGAGGGATCATACCTCTGTGGCGTTTGCTTGCACCAGTATTACCGAGCATAAGGAGGAATATACCCTTAATGTCTCGGGCACGCTTTGATCCCTATTTCTTTGATCGTTCGGATCTGAGAGAATCATAGCACGGGGAAGGATGATACCCCCGTAGCGTTTGTTTGCTCCAGTGTTATCAAAGATAAGGAGGAACATAACCTTAATGTTTCGGACACTCTTTGATCCATACTTCTTTGATCATTCGGATCCGAGAAAAGTATAGCACGGGGTGGGATTATGCCATCGTAGCTTATGCTTGCTCCAGTGTTGTAAGGAGGAGCCCTCAAACAGTACACAGGCTCCATGGTGACCTAAAGTATAGAGGATGTGCCCTTACCATTCTAAACGCTCTTTGATCAAAATCCTGGTTTCCCGGGACTCTGAATTGAATGATTTAGAATTGTGTTTTGGAAATCGCAAATAGGACGCTGTTTAAAGAAATCATTGCTGTTGTTTACACTTTAATGTTTTACTTTGGGATTAGTGTTAAGTCACCCCCGCTTTTTAAAATTTTATCTTTCAAAGTGTTGTTTTCTTTTTTTGTTGGTCTGGCAAGGGGATGCCCGCGCCAGATTCAGTAGGGCTTCAAAAGGTTGATTCACTTCCTTTCTGAACAAGTCCCAAGGATTATTCGGCTCGGGGCTAGACTTCATTCCGCCGAGGCCACTTGATTATTCGGCTCGGGGTTGGACTTCGTTCTGCCGAGGCCACTTGATTATTCGGCTCGGGGCTGGATTTCATTCCACCGAGGCCACTTGGTTATTCGGCTCGGGGTCGGGCTATGTCCCACCAAGTCTGTCTCTTCGGACTGGGGACGTAACATTCCCCTAGAGCCAAGTGTTTCTCTCAGCTCGAGGTTAGAATACATCTCACCGAGTATGTCTCTTCGGACTAGGACGTAACATTCCCCAAGAGCTAAGTGTTTCTCTCAGCTCGGGGTCGAACTATATCCCACCGAGTCTGTCTCTTCGGAATGGGGACGTAACATTCCCCCAGAGCCAAGTGTTCCTCACAGCTCGGGGTGGGGCTACATCCCACCGAGTCTGTCTCTTCAGACTGGGGACGTAACATTCCCCCAGAGCCAAGTATTTCTCCCAGCTCAGAGGGGGGTTGTCCCCTCACGGCCGGACCTCGAATGATCATTTGCAGAATAGAAATCAGAGAAAATTACGAAAGATTAAAAAAGAGAGGAATAGAGAGACATAAAATATATACATAAATATAATCGTAAAAAAGTTGTTACAACCCGATAAGAATTACACAGGGCCCCAATCGAGTTACACCCTACAGATCGGCCTGCGCAGAGGCAATTAATTCTTCCTCAACAACCTTGGATGGTAGATGGCTTGGCTCGGCCTCAGAAGGAAGGACGGTGACTTCCACATCAATGACCTGGGAAGCCTCGACAACTATGGCTTCGGGGATTGGAGTGGAAGCCTCAGGTCGAGCCTCTTCAGGAGAAGGAACCTCAGGTCAATCCTCGTCAGGAGCAAGGAGTACCGGGGCAATCGAGATCGGGATGGGATCCATTACTTCCTCGGGAGAAGGGGTAGCCATTTCTGAATTCCCATTTGCAGAAGCGAATGGCTGCATGGATGGGCCCCATATCCAGGTCGGGTAATACATTGGGATAATCTCAGCGCAGTCCCCGACCCCCCCCCCCCCCCCGAGTCTAATTGCATCCCTCTTGGCCTCCAACTCCGCCATTTCTCTGTTAAGCTCGTCACAGACCCATGCCAGCTCTTAATCCTTTGCCCTCAATTTGGATTCGATGCTACACACCTCCACCTTCAAAATCTGATTGTCGACCTAGGCAGCCTCCAATTCCCTCTTGGCAGCCTCCAAATTCTTCTTGGCAGCCTTAGCATTTTTTCTCTCCACAGAGGCGGCGGCCTTAAGAACTTTGTTTGTTGTGTGGGCTTCGACTGCACCCATCTCCAGATTTTTATGGTTTCTTCTTCTTATTAGCCAGCTCGGCTTCCATTTCGGTAAGACGGTTCTAAAGCCTCTGGGCTTGGCCGCCCTCAGATAGAAGGCTCAGGAGGAGATCCTTGTTCTTGGCTGTCAGATAGGTCGTCTGCCGACAGAAAGTAAGAATTCAGAAATCAGGTTAAGTAAAAACTCAGAACGGGAATATATATATAAAAAAAGAAGGACGATTACCTTTTCCATCTGAGAGCACAGCCCGGTAACCACGTCCTCAGGAGAGAGATCTTCGTATCTCGAAATCTTTTCTGAGGAGACTGCCTCGGCCAGTTCATTAAAGGCCGGCACCAGGTGAGAAGTAGTCTCCCTGATATCCTGACCGAGATCTTCTTTATCGAGAATCACGAGACTGCCTCGGCCAGTTCATTAAAGGCCGGCACCAGGTGAGAAGTAGTCTCCCTGATATCCTGACCGAGATCTTCTTTATCGAGAATCACGGTGCCTTTCCGTTTTTTGGAAGGACCCTCAGGCGTCTTCCTCTCCTTCCGAGCTGGCTGCTTCTTGCTCAAAGTTTGTTCCTCTTCTATCTCCTGGACCAGCTCGATTTCCTCTACCCCAATCAGACGCCTCCTCTTTTTAGTAGGTCTTGTGGGGCTGGAAGGACGGGCAGTGATTGTTGGTGATGCCCGGGAGGCGGGAGATAAGGCTTGGGTAGCCTTTATGGCTACCTCCTCAGACACCCTTATGGCCTCGTCAGTTGCCGGCCGTTTCCGAGAGGACTCGGCTTCATCGTGGCCAATTTTCTTTGATACACCGGTCAATTTCTCAAGATATTTCGGCCTCCTCGACATTCCTGCAAATGACAAAGGTAAAAAAAGGTGGTCAGTCCAGAATCTGACCAAATTCAAGTCATCATCATACCAAGCAAAGAAGGGGATAGGTTAGAAGGTTAGTAAGGCCTACCTATCCGCCCCTAGACTTTCGGAGGAACGGTCCGAATAAGGCCCAACTCGACAAAAGCCACATCATTAACCAACTTCTTCCAATGATCGGCATTTCACCGAGCCCAGCGTACCCACGCCCGGACCTGATGGGAGACCTTGGGAGCATCCCTCCAACAAGTTGGGAAGAGGCAAAGAAGTTAGAATCCTATCATAAAAACAAGAGTATGAAAACTAAGGGTTAGATTCCTAACCTCCCACCCTGAAGATATCCGAGACTGAAATCTCATCTTCATAGGATCTCAAGACCCGCCCTCATCTATTGTTGCCCAGAACCAAAGATCTTTGATGTTTTTTTTGGATTCGGGAAGTTTGCCGACAACGTTTGAAGAGTCAGCGTAAGCAGAAAGGTAGTTGTTAGACAATTATGACCCATAGTGTCACTGTTTGTAAAATACATTGTGTTTTTGTACAAAATTAACTATGTAGTAATGAATTGCTTTCATAATTTATTTACTTTGATATATAAATGGTAAAAGTCCATATGATTAGTTCCGGATTGAGATGATATGAGACAGTATCAATCCATAAAGGTTTAATCATTAAATATCCCTAGTCGTAGTATTATCGAGACTACACATCGATAATGCGGAATAGACTAGTATTGCACTTGTGCACGTTGTGAGGGCATAACGGCATAGTTCTCTATGTTTAAGTATAGGATACTTAAGCAAGTGCGATAGGAGGTTGTGTTTTAGCGATGGTACGGAAAATAGCTTCGCTCTGGATAGACCCCGCAGAATCCCATTGGTAGTATGTATATGTGTCTATGGGAGTCCGCGTCAGGGTAGGTGTATTTGGTCTTAACCTGAGACTTGCATTGCTAGTATTTGCGACAATCAGTAAACTATAGTTTTGGTCATCCAGGGCTTTAACAAGTTCTGTGTATGCCTCAATTGGGTTTATTAAGAATCGTAGTCTACTGGATGTGATGTCAAGACGGAAGTATCACTTCAGACATATGGAGATGATGATGACGCAGGGATTCATAACTAGTTCTCTACTGTGTTTCAACCATCGGGATAATATGACAATGTCATGATTATCTGATTCAAAGAGACTAGTTGCTTGATATCCGATATGTGCTTCATACGGGGCAGACACTATTCCAGCCTCAGGCCTTGCACGTGACATCAGATACTGGATCGTAATACGCTATACTATGTATTCTATGCCTGACATAGATTATATATTCCAGTAAGAATATTTCGGGAGAATTGAGTAGGCACAGTGCTTTGCTAGAAGCCAACCATGTCTTGTAAATCGGTAAGCACATGGTATGAGGTACTCACTTTATCGGATAGTCCGATAACCAGATTTACTGCCAACATATCCAGAGATCTCTTGGGTCGCTTCCCAAGATTCACCGATGACAGTTGACTCGACTAGAATTAATCTGGGATTAATTTAGAGAGAGAAAATTAATCTGGGATTAATTGAGGCTTTATTTAATATAGGATTAAATGTGTTCGAAAGAGAGAGAACGTGATCAATTTGGAATTAATCGGTAAAATAAATTTAATAGTTAAATTTGTTTTTTCTATTTAATTTATTCGAATGAGCTAAAATTAATATATTGGATATATTAATATGAATTGGATTTCATTATGAAATTAAAGTCGGACTTTAATACGTACGAACGAATTAATGTAGAATTATTTCGTAAACGACGTTCGTAATATATTTGCGAGGCATCGTAATTTAATTAAATTAGATTTAATTGTTTAGCAACGAAAGTTTGTTTAATCAGATTAAACGGAACCGAGCCACGGAAAATGTTCATAGAGACAATTGAATTTTGAATTCAAATGTGGGGCCCACTTCACAAGTGGTAGTTGGGAGGGTAGTTGGCATTTAAACCAATACCACTTGCTTTTCAACTACCAAGTTTTGGTTTTGTGAAACCAAGACTCCCAACTACCAAGTTTAGGTGAAAATGATAAAAGCCTTTTACCAAAACCAAATTCTCTCTCACATAACACACACTTGAACAAAAACACAAACCCTAGGAGAACAACCCTTGGGCGTGAGCTTCCTCCCTCTCTTCACTTTGATTTTCTTGAAAACTCAAAGAAGCTAGCACTTCAAAGATCAACAAAGGTGATAGGGAAACATCTTCAAGAGTTGGAATCAACACTATAAGCTAGGAACTTGGAGTTCTCTTCTCAAAATTTTAAAAGCTCAAAATCCGTTCATTGTAAGTATTCCGAAACTTCTAATGATTTTAATCGCATGTTTTCATGCTTATTAGATCCTTGGCATGTTCTAGAAACACTAACAATGGTATCATGAGCCAATTTTAAGCATGAAAATTTCTAGGGTTCTTGAGCCTAAAATTTGGGGCTTTTATGCTTTGAACGTGATTCTTTCAAATTGATGCTTTGAGAATGCTTAGAATATGTTAACTTAGAGTTATGCATAATTACATTTGAAATAAATTGATTGGATCAAAAATTGAAAAACCTTATCTTGGCCGAATCTATAAGGCAGTGGACTGCACTGTTTTTAATTTTTTGTAACATGAGATGATGTGTTTAAATGCATGTTTAAATGTTGATTGTTGGTTTGATTGGATTAGAATCAAAGTCAATAATGTTTATGTTAAAATCAAAGAGCATGTTGAGCATGAAATGATGAATTTTGGCTTCAATTTGTGATTGAGCATAAATTGTTGGATTAAGCATGATTAATTAAGTTATTTGTATTTTGGAAATATTGAGTTTAATTAATTAATCATTGCTAATACACTTTAATTATAATAATTATAATATTTGGAATATTAAAATTATAATAATTGGCCTTTAAAGTTTATTGGGCTAAAAGTATGTATTTGGGCTTAATGGGCTTGGTTTGACCACGTTTGGTCTTGGACTTTTGGATAGGATGCAATTGGGCCCAAAACCAATTCCATAAAGTCCAAATACATCACTTGGTACTTTAAAGAATTTAATTGGGCCTAATGGGCCTAAATTGATTTGTTGGCAATAGGGTGATTCCTATTGGCCTTGACATTTTGGGTTTGATCCATTATGGCCAAAGCCCATGCCTTAAGAATCAATTAAAAGCCCATTGGACTTTAATTAAAATGACATTGGATGTTATTGGGCCTTTGAGACCCATTAAGATTGGATTTGGAATCCAAGTCTTTAAGGAAAATAAATAAGTGTATATATATTTAATTTGGAATTGAATTGGAATTAGTATTGAATACAAATTAATTGGATTTAAAGTTGTAGTTCGATATAATTCAAGAATACATACTTTATGTATTTATTCTTAAACGAGTTGGACTCGCGTAAATCAAATCATTGTTTGAACATTAAATGGTCTTTAATTCAAAGATTAATTAATTGGATTAGATTGATTGAATAACATGCATTGTATGATTACATGAATGTGTTGTATGGATAATGTATATCAGATGGACATTAGAAGGGTGAGGGCAATTTTGGAATTGTAATAAATTTAGAATTTATTAAATTGGACATGCGTGTCCAGCCTTTTATCTCCTTATTCTTTGTATTTCTCTTCTCACCAAATCCCCTCAATGTAAATGAGGTTTCATTATTGTATTATGTAATTGGGTAGGAGTTAGAATAGTTCTAGCTGGGGAGAGGAAATGGAGCGATTTGTTCTAAGAACAATCTGTTTAAATATCCATCCGCATATCATTATTAATTTACTTTTATGCCTTATGATGTTTAGAAGCATGCTTAAGGGTGTATGATGAGACCTAATCAAAGATAATAAATTGGTTTCCAATTTACGCGAAAAACCCTCAAAAACATATTAAGCGTTTTTCCTTCCGTTGAGTGATTCTTACTCAAGATCCAAAGTTGGCATTGGTTTTTTGGCCAAAGTCAGGACCTTTGTCAATTGCGGATGTGTTTGAATCATGAAAGTTTTGTTCCATATCGGTGTCTTGTCCAAGTCGTGATTTGTTGGCCAAAGTCAAGATCACTTCTTATCCATCGACATTGATTACAAAGCTTTCCATGTCAATGGGTCCCGCTTAACTGGAATCATTAAGCTTGTTGTGCCAAAGCCATGGCTTAGTTGATTCAGAGGAAAAAGTTAGGAAAATCTATTGGATATATTGGAATATATATTGTATATATGTTTCGGACTTGGATGTCCACCTACCGGATCTAGGAATTGGATGAGATCTACCTAGTTAAATATCATACTGCTTGTTGGCCAAAGTCAAAGTTGTGTGTTATTTAACGGGATCCTAGCCCACTAGGAAACTGGGTTTCCCGAGTACTCGACATAGGGTTAGAGGCTCGCCGCAAAATAGTGGGAGGCTAGTATTGAATTTGTAATTTCATTCAGATACTTAGCTTTACGCGCTTTCAAAATATTTCATCAAAATTATTTTATTAGTTGGACTAATACAATGTTATTTTTCTTGTAATAATTAGATTGTCCCAAAAATAGTTGACTAGATAGTTGGTCTATCTTAGTCAAGACTGGAAAGGGAAATGTCTGAGACATTATCATTGGCGAAAATGTCTTTAAGGGCACGAACTTTGCCGATTGGGAAATGAATCTAAGGATACTCCTTGGAGTCGAGAGGCTGTTGTACACTATACAGAGACCTCTTGGTCCTAAGCCCAAACCTGTTGAGCTGGAGCTTTGGAAGACTCACAACGATGATTGCGATACTGCTCAGTCAATTATGCTTGCTACTATGACTCAACATTTTTGTCGACAGAACAGGGACTTGGATCCTTATAACATGTTGGCGAGGTTGCAAGATCTTCACCGATCTGACAAAAGGTCACAGAGATATGAGTTGGTGAAGAAGCTCTTCCGTCACGTATGTCAGAAGGCATGTCTGTTGAGTCACATGTGGCACAGATGATTGCTGACATAGATGAGCTGGCTGAATGAGGGTAGTCTTTGAGGCAGTGATTACCATAGATATGATATTGCAATCTCTCCCCGGCACTTGGAGACAGTTCATCATAAACTATAATTTGATGAACACTAATGATACTCTTGGAGACTTATTGTCTACTCTCAAGGAAGTTGAGAAGGAGTTTCTCAAGGGCAACAAGTGCGAGGTGCACTTTTCTTTAACATCTCAGACACCGAGGGCTGGGCCCAAGGCGACTGGAGGTGTGAAGAAGAAGAAGCATAATAGAAAGGGCAAGGCCAAATCGTCAAAGGCTTATGGGAAGCCTAAGGATAAATCTAAAGATGTTTGGCTACAGTGCGGCAAGCGGGGTCACTGGAAGCGTGACTGCCATGAGTACAAGGCGCTCCAGAAGGATATTAAAGCGGGCAAGGCACCGGCTTCAGGTATGTTTGTTATTGAAATAAACATGACTACTTCTAGTTTTAAAAATTGGATTTTTGATTCTGGTTGTGGTACTCACATATGTACTGATGTGCAGGATCTGCGGATTAGCAGGAGACTGATCAGGGGAGATTGATCTATGCATTGGAAATGGGGCACCAGTCACCGTTTTGGCCGTTGGTACTTTTGTTTTAGAACTGCCCTCAGGGCATGTACTTGAACTTACAAACTGTTATTATGTACCTAGTTTGACTAGGAATATTATTTCTGTATCTATGTTAACCCAATATGGGTATACTTTTGTATTCAGGAACACTGGGTGTTTTGCTTATAAAAATGATGTAGAAATTTGCACTGCTGTTGCAAATAATGGTCTTTATATTTTGAATATAAATCAATCTCAAACATATAATATAACAAACAAAAGGCTCAACACGAGTAACAAAGATTAAACTTATATGTGGCACTATCGTCTGTGACACATGAACAAGACTCGCATATCCACACTTTCGAAGAGTGGGTACTTTGACGGATTTGATCCAAATTCATATGACGTCTGCGAATCTTGCTTATTAGGCAAAATGCCTAAATCACCTTTTAGCGGTAAGGATGAACGCTCCACTGAACTGTTAGCCCTCGTTCATAGTGACGTATATGGGCCTATGTCTAGCCAGGCTAGAGGTGGATATGAATACTTCATAACCTTTACGGATGATGCATCATGTTATGGTTATGTGTATCTTATGACCCACAAGTAAGAAACTTTTGAGAAATTCAAAGTGTTTCGACACGAAGTTGAAAAACAGACAGGCAAGAGTATAAAGACATTACGGTCGGACTGTGGTGGCGAATACTTGAGCAATGAGTTTCTAGATTACTTGAAAGAATATGGTATTCTTTCACAGTGGACTCCTCCTGGAACACCACAATTAAACGGTGTGTCCGAACGGAGAAACCGAACTTTGTTAGACATGGTAAGGTCTATGATGAGTCACACTGAGCTACCTATTTCCTTCTGGGGATATGCACTAAACAGTGCAATTCTTATTTTGAATAAGGTTTCATCAAAGTCTGTACAATAGACTCCGTATGAGATATGGACAGGAAAGAAACCGGGTTTCTCATTCTTGAAGATTTGGGGATGCTGGGCATACGTCAAACGTTTGGAAGGTACCAAACTTGAGCCCAAATCGGATAAATGCCTATTCGTACGATATCCTAGGGAAACCAAAGGATATTACTTCTATCACCCACGAGAGAACAAAGTATTTGTTGCTCTACATGCGGCTTTCCTTGAGAAGGAATTCCTAAATACAGTGGTTAGTGGGAGGAAAGTAGAACTCGATGAAAATCGGAGTGATATTATTCCTGCCATAGAATCCTCAACAGAACAAAAACAGTCCATCCGAGATGAGACTGTACCATAATCTTCTATTACACAAGAACCGCGTAAGTCGGAGAGAATTAGGAAACAACCTGAGAGGTATGGGTTTTTGATCTCACCTCATGTAGATATTAATCTCATTGAGATAACAAACCGCTACGTATGAGGAAGCGATACAAGATATCGATTCCGCTTTATGGCAAGAAGCCATGATGTCCAAAATGGTTTCCATGTACACTAACCAAGTTTGGACACTGGTTAATGCACCAGAAGGCGTAAAGCCTATTGGATGTAAATGGGTCTTTAAGAGGAAGATTGACATGGATGGTAACGTACAAACGTACAAAGCTAGGCTTGTAGCGAAAGGGTATCGTGAACGACATGGTGTCGATTATGACGAAACTTTCTCACCTGTTGCCATGATTAAATCTTTTCGGATAATGCTTGCTATTACTGTATATTTCGATTACGAGATATGGTGGATGGATGTTAAAACCGATTTCCTTAAAGGAAACCTTTTGGAGGATGTTTATATGCAACAGCCTGACGGTTTTATCGAACCTAGACTTGCAAACAAAGTTTGTAAGTTAAATCGATCCATTTATGGACTGAAGCAAGCATCACGGTCATGAACCAACATTTTGATGAGATCATAAAAGAATATGATTTCATTCAAAATGAAGATGATCCTTGTGTATATAAGAAGGTTAGTGGGATCGCACTGACATTCATTGTCCTTTATGTTGATGATGTATTGCTTATGGGTAATGACATTCCCATGTTAACATCGGTGAAAGCTTGGCTTTCATTAAAATTCTCCATGAAAGTTCTGGGAGAATCAGCCTATATTTTAGGAATAAGGATCTACCGGGATAGATCTAGAAAGCTGCTTGGACTCTCCCGGAGCACGTACATTGATAAAGTGTTGAAAAGATTCAACATGGATAAGTCCAAGAGGGGACTGTTACCAGTGTCACATGGCATCTCTCTATCTAAGGACATGTGTCCTAAAACTCAAGATGAGAGAAACAACATGAGTCGGATACCATTCGCCTAGGTAGTCGGATCGATCATGTATGCCATAATATGTATGCGACCTGATGTCTCGTATGCTCTGAGCATGTGTAGTCGCTATCAGGCCGATCCAGGTGATGGTCACTGGATGGCGGTTAAGAACATCCTTAAGTATCTTAGACGAACTAAGGATGCTTTCTTAATTTATAGAGATGGAGAACTTGAGGTAACTGGGTATACTGATGCAAGTTTCCAAACCGATAAAGACAACTCTAAGGCACAATCCGGGTACATATTTTGTTTGAACAATGGAGCAGTAAGCTGGAAATTGTCCAAGCAAGAGACTGTTGCCGATTCAACAATAGAAGCGGAGTATATTGATGCAGCTGAAGCAGTAAAAGAGGCAGTTTGGATCCGTAAATTCCTAATTGGATTAGGAGTGGTCCCGTTAGCAGCTGAGCCCGTTTTATTGTATTGTGACAATAACAGAGCTATAGCATAGGCTAAGGAACCGCGGTCTCATCAATGATCCAAGCATGTTCTTCGACGTTTCCATCTGATTCGTGTGATCATACATCGTGGCGATGTGAAGATCGAGAAGGTCGCATCAGATGATAACATTGCAGACCCGCTGACGAAAGCTATTTCACAACAAAAGTTTGAGAAACATATACATAGTTCAGGCGTTAGATGCTTGAGTGACTGGCTATAGGACAAGTGGGAGATTGTTAGACAATTATGAACCATAGCGTCACTGTTTGTAAAAGACATTGTGTTTTTATACAAATTAACTATGTAGTCATGAAATTGCCTTTTACCGTTTCATAATTATTTACTTTGATATATAAATGGTAAAAGTCCATATGATTAGTTCCGGATTGAGATGATATGAGACAGTATCAATCCTAAAGGTTTAATCATTAAATATCCCTAGTCGTAGTATTATCGAGACTGGACATCGATAATGCAGAATAGACTAGTATTGCACTTGTGCGCGTTGTGAGGGCATAACAACATAGTTCTCATATGTTTAAGTATAGGATACTTAGTAAGTGTGATAGGAGGTTGTGTTTTATCGATGGTACGGAAAACAGCTTCGCTCTGGATAGAACCCGCGGAATCCCATTGGTAATATGTATATATGTCTATGGGAGTCCGCATCAGGGTAGGTGTATTTGGTCTTAACCTGAGACTTGCATCGCTAGTATTTGCGACAATCGGTAAACTTTAGTTTTGGTCGTCCAGGGCTTTAACAGGTTCTGTGTACGCCTCTACTGGGTTTATTAAGAATCGTAGTCTACTGGATGTGATGTCAAGACAAAAGTATCACTTCGGACATATGGAGATGAATAGCACGCAGAGACTCATAACTAGTTCTCTACCGTGTTGTAATTGTTGGATAATATGACCCATAGCGTCACTATTTGCACAGATCATTATTTGTTGTAGCAAATTAACTATGTAACAAGGAAATTGCACTCTCATCATTTGTGATTAGATCACCATAGATATATAAATGAAGAGAGGTCCCTATGATTAGTTCCTGGATTGAGATGATATGAGACAGTATCAGTCCACGAAGGATTAATCATTAAATATCCCTAGCCGTAGTATTATTGAGACTGGACATCGATAATGAGGAATAGGCTAGTATTGCACTTGTGCGCGTTGTGAGGGCACAACGGTATAGTTCTCATATATATAAGTGTTGGAGACTTATGCAAGTGCGATAGGAGGTCGTGTTTCACCGATGGTACGGGAAACAGCTTCGCTCTGGATAGACCCCTTCGGAATCCCATTGGTATTATGAATATGTGTCTATGGGAGGCCGAAATCAAGGTAGGTGTGTATAGTCTTAACCTGAGACTTGCATCGCTAATACTTACGATAATCGATAAACTTTGGTTTTGGTGGTTGGGGGCTTTGACCGGTTCTGTGTCTACCACTACTGGGTTTATCAGAGAGTCGTAGAGTATTGGATGTGATGTCGAGACGGAAGTATCACTCCAGTCATAGTGGAGATGATGTCACGCAGGATACGGTATTAGTGCTCTTAAGTGATGCGCATCCAATCGTGATATTATGACCAGGTCATGAATATCCGATTATAGAGACTAGTTACCAGACATCCGATATGTGTTTCGGACGGGGCAGACACTTATCCAGCCCCAGCCCTAACACGTGACTATCTGATACTGGGCCGATATGCACAATACGTGAGTATACTACGCTTGATATAGATCTAAATATTCTTATAGGATATGTCCGGAGAATTGGAAGACTTGGTACTTTGCTAGGAGTTGACCTTGTCTCGTAAATCGGTAAGTAGTACTTGGTACGTACGTGATTCGGTTACACCGACGATCGTATTTATAGCCAACTTATCCGGAGATCTCATGGGTCGCTTCCCGATAATCCACCGATGACGCACAACTCGCACTCTTGAATAATCTGGGATTATATAGAAGAGAGAGAAAATTAATCTAGGATTAATTACGGAGATATTTTTTCTAGGATAAAATATCGTCGAGAGAGAGATAATGATTAATTTGGAATTAATCGATGAATTAATATATTCGATATATTAAGCGAAATTAGATTTCGACGCGGAATTAAAATTAGATTTTAATTCGGGCAAACGAATTAATTTAGAATTAATTCGTTAGCGACGTGAATAGTGAATTCGCTAGGCATAATCACTTAATTACGACGCGACGGAAAATTCGTTAATTTAGAATTAGCGAACCCGAGCCCGAGTGTGATTGCGAGCGCATTCGTATTTCGAATTCGAGTGCGGCGACGCAAGTCACATCAAGCGTCAAATTAATCGTCACATCAAGCGTCAAATCAAACGTCACTTTGAGTGATGTGACATTTGATTGATTGATGTGAGTGATTGATTGATGAAAAGTCATGACACACATCACATCACTTTATTAAAGTTGATGTGAATAGTGATGGACATGATGTGCATAGTGATTTGCTTTTATGGTTTGACTTTTTTAAAGCAAATGAAATGCAAATGCATGTGAAATTAATTGAAATTCACAAAAGTGTATATATTACACTTGAAATGCAAATGCCAAACACTTGATACACATTTTTCTTTCTCTCAAATCTCTTTCTTCTCTCACGCCAATAGCACAAAAGTTTCTGGTTTTGAACCAGTTTGGCCGTGAGTCTTAGGGAAGCAAGGGTGGGTTTTTGTGGCAAAAATCCAAGTGCTAGCACACTTACAAGTCTTGCGAAGGTGGTAGGGAGGTTCACCCATGAGCCGGGATCCGTCTGACGAAGATTGGAGCTCCGTTTCTTCATCCAAAATTCTGTTTTGCTAGGCAGTGAACTGCAGTTTATTGGCGCCCTTGGCAGCAAGTATTTGGGCTTGATCCGTCTCCATATCGACTCAACCGATCGATGTGAGTATTCCGCTACCTCCGTTGATGTGTTCACTCATTGTTTCATGCTTAGATTTGATCTTGGGACCTAATAGAAACTCAACAATGGCATCAAGAGCTATAGTTGCAAGCATGAAATTTGTAGGGCTTAAAATTTGGGTAAATTGATTTTGAGCATGATTGGTTAAATTGTTTGATTGAGCATGTTTAAATGATGTTTAATTGCATATTGGTTGGATCAATTTGTTGAAAAATGATTTGGAATTATTTTCCCCAAAATAGACACCTTGGCCGAATGTATATGGTAATTTGGATCTTGGATTTTTTTGATTTTTGATTCATTTGATGAGTTAGAATCAATTAGGTTGACGTTAATTTGAATCGAATTGGATTGGATTTCGAATCGGACAAAAACCCCAAATTCCCTCACTTGGCCGAATGTGTATATGCCCTAATGTCTTGGTAAATTTTGATTTTTGATAATTGGATGTGTTGGAAATCATTCGGGATATGTATTTAATGTCGATTGCGGATTAATTGGATTGAAACCGAATTGGACATAAAATCACTCCCTTGGCCGAGAGCATGAAAGCATGTAAATGGGTTTGATTTTTCAATTTATGTGTTGGACATGTGATAATGAATTTAGCATGATTAATTGGAGTAATATTGTGTTTTAGAAATATTGTTTTAGTCGATTAATCATGTAACGCACTTTAGGTAATTAAGTTGCGGAATTGGATTCATGTAATTTAGTTATTTAGGCTTTAAATTGGATTTGGGCTTTTAATGTTGTATTTGGGCCAATTGGGCTTGATTTATCAAGTTTGGTTTAGGCCAAATGGATTGGATCCAATTGGGCCCAAAACCTTAACCATAAAGCCCAAATGCGACTTAATGAACCTTTAAAGTTCAATTGGGCCTAATGGGCCAAGATTGATTTATGGGCTTATGGGGTAAATCCCGGATTGGGCTTTGGTTATCGGTTTGACCCGAGTTGACCAAAAGTCCACGCCTTAAGAAATCAATCAAAAGCCCATTGGACTTTAATTGAATTGACGTTGGACGTTAATCGGTCTTTGAGACGCGTTACGATTAGATTCGGAATTTAAATCGTAAAAGGTTTATTAAATAAAGTGTAATGTTCAATTTGGAATTGAATAGTGAATTAGTTTTAAATACATGTTAAATTAGATTTAATAATGTAGTTTAATTTAATTCATGAATTCGTACTTTAAGTACTTATTCGCAAAAACGAGTTTGACTCGATCAAAATCAAATCGTTGTTTGAACATTGGATGATCACCTAATTATCAGATTAATTAATTTGATTAGATTGATTGATACATGCTTATATGTGTGAATACATGGTTGTGTTGAATGAATAATGCATATCGGATGGATATTAGATGGGTGGGCAATTTTAGAAATTGTTGTAATAAATTCGATTTATTAAATTGGACCTGCGTGTCCAGCCTTATCACCTTCTTTCTCTTGTATTCTCTTCTCACCTATTCCCCTCTATGTATATGAGGTTTCTTTAGAAGTGTAGTGTAACGGGTAGAAGTAATACTAGTGCTAGCTTGAGTGAGAAAGGGAGAGATTTGATCTAGGATCAATGTGTAAAGTATCCATCCGCATATCATTATTATTTTATTTCATACTCGCTTTATTATGTGTTTAGAATGCATGTTTAAGGGTGTATGATGATGAGACCTAACAAAGATAATTAAATTGGTAGCCAATTTTCACGCGAAAATCCCTCAATTTATATTAAGCGTTTATCCTTCCATTGAATGATTCTTGTTCAAGATCTGATTGGCATTGGTTTGTTGGCCAAAGTCAAGACCATGTCAATTGGATGTATTCGAATCATGAAAGTTTTGTACCACATCGGTGTCTAGTCCAAGTTGTGATTTGTTGGCCAAAGTCAAGATCACTTCTTGTCCAAAGACATTGATTACGAAACTTTCCTTGTCAATGGGTCCCGCTTAACTGGAGTCATTAGGTTTGTTGAGCCAAAGCCAAGGCCTAGATGATTCGGAGGATAAGGTTAGAAAATGTATTAGATACATTGGCATATGTAATATGTTTAGGACTTGGATGTCCACCTAACCGGATCTGGGAATTGGATTGGGTCCAATTGATCTGTGAGATCTACCTGGTTAAGTAGCATACAGCTTGTTGGCCAAAGTCAAGGTTGTATGTTATTTGACAGGATCCCAGCCCACTAGGAAACGCGGTTTCCCGAGTACTCCACAGAGGGTTAGAGACTCGACGAAAAATAGTGGGAGGCAAGTATTGAATTTGCAACATTCGTTCAATTACTCGCTAAATACGCTCAAACAAATATCATTCGTCAATATTTTACGTTGTTTTAAAAATATATATATAGTTGGACTATATACAAACTTATTCAATATATAGTTGATTTTATAATTGGATTATAGAAATCAATATAATTGAATTAAAATGATAGTTGATTTTATAATTGGATTATAGTAATCAATATTAAAATTATAGTTGATTAAATAATTGGATTATTGTAATCATTATAATAAATAGTACCTTATTAAATTGATTAAATAGTTGGACTATTGAAATCAAGAAAGAATTGAAAAATTGAATATTTGAAATATATAATCCTTGGATTAAATGTTTTAAATGATTTAATTTTCAATTGGGAATTAATAATAGGTTAATTTATTTGATAAAATAACTTATTATAACTATGCCTATAATTAAGCAAATAGTAGAGCATAAGATCTTTGGAAGATTTATGTGATGATGACTTTAGTGCTTAATTAAATACTTATAATAAATCTATCTTTAGATTTAAAAGTATTAAAATTGCAATTAAAATTCTTAAAGAATTAATTGACTATTCTAGTGGAGAAAAGTCAAAGTTTGCAATTGGGCATGTTGCACAAGGTGCACATCGTTTCGATATTCCGAAACCCAAGGCTTGGCCAAAGGTTTGTGAAAAAATTGAAAAGATAATTGACGTATCCCAAAGTGACTACCGTTTAGATATGGAAGACACGAAGGAATTAAAGAAGGGGCGAGGCTCTAACTTTAAAAATATTTGTCAAAGTTATGTTCGCTACTAGTATTGAAATTGGATTTTAAATACTTAGTGTGGTACATAAAACATATATGTATTGATGTTCAGAATCCGCTGTGAGCTGGATACTGACTTCAAGCCGAGATTACTCTGCGAATCGGAAACGGGACGAAAGTCGCTGTTTCGACCGTAGATACCTAAGTTTAGGAACTACCCTTAGGGTATGTACTTAAATTAGGAAATGTTATGATGTAACTAGTTTGACTAGAAACATTATCTCGATATCAGTGTTTGATCCGTAGCGGATAAAACCTTTATATTCTAGAACACTAAAGTGTTTCATTATATAAAGATGATACTGAGATAAATACATTAGATGTTAATAACATAATTTATATTTTGAATATAAAATCTCAAACATATAAAATGACAAATAAATAGCTCAAATTGATTTGATCAATGAGACTTATTTGTGGCATTGTTGTCTAGGACACAATTAAACGAGAATCGTATATCCACACTTTTGAAGAGTGGGTACTAGGACTGATTTGACTGATCAAATAAGGTCTACGAATCTAGTTTATTAGGATAAATACCTAAAATACTATTTACCTGGTAATAGTAAAAGGGCCACCGATCTGTTAGCCCTATTCATGGTGAAGTTAGTGGGCCCATATCTAGCTAGGCTAGATGTGAACATGAATATTTCGTGACCTTAACGAATGTGGCATTACGTTATGGTTATGTGTTTCTTTTGAAGAACACAGATCGGAAACTTTTGAAGTTTCGACACGAAGTAAATTAACAGATCGGCTATAGTATTATTCCGCCACGGTTAGACCGTAATGGAAATTACTTAAGCAGTAAGTTTCATACGTACATGAAAGAGTACGGTATTCTTTCACATGAGGACTCCTCCCGTGACACGTCAGTTAGACGGTGTGTCCGAACCAAAAACCAAATTTTGTTGGACATGATGAGGTTTATCACGAGTCGCTCTGAGCTACTATTTCCTTCAATAGGATATGTATTAATAGTGCAAAACTTATTTAGAATAAGGTTCCATATAAATCTGTTTGACAGATATCATATAGGATGTGAACAGGGAAGAAACGAGGTTTCTCATTCCTGATAATCTGGGTATGCCAGGCATAACGTTTGGTTTATACCAAACTAAGGACCCAAATTGGATAAGTGCCTATATAGGTTATCCTAAGGGAAACCTTAAGTATAGTACTTATAAAATCCCACATGAGAACAATGTAATTGTTGCTCACCATGCGGTTTTCCTGAGAGGAATACCGATATGCAGTGGTCAGTGGGAGGATAGTGATACTCGATGAAAATCGGAGTAACACTGTTCAAGGCACGAAGTCCTTAATGGAACACAAATAGTTCATCTATGATGAATCTGTACCATTAATCTTCGAATACACAAGAAACTAGTAGATCGGATAAAGTCAGAAAACAACCTAGGGTATGGGTTTCTGATCTCGCCCCATAAGATGTCAATCTTATGGAGGTGTACCATCCGACTACGTTTAGAGGAAGTGATACGAGGTATCGACTCCCTGTTATGGCAAAGTGCCATTAATCCGAAATGGATTCCATGTATAACAACTATTTTGGATACTAGTTATTGTACCATAAGGCATTGTGCCTATTGGTACATTAAACGTCTTCAAGGAAGACATACATGGATGGCAACATACCAACGTACAAAGCTGGGCTTTAGACGGAAAGGTATCGTTATCAACATTGTGTTAATAACGGTTCAACCTTTTACCTGTTGCCATGGTAAATCCATTTTGAAAATGCTTGAAAATAACTGTATATTTCATTTATGAAATGTGTCAGTTATAATCAAAATCACTTTCCTGAAAAGGAAACCTTTTGGAGAATGTTTATAACATTCTGACGATTTTGTATAACCGACAAACAAGGTTGCGGGTTATTCGATCCATGTTTGGATCAATGCAAGCATAGGATTCTTGGAACTGTCGTTTTGAAATAATCATAATAGTTTATGATTTGACTCAAAACGAAATAATTCTTGTGTATATAAGGAGGTTAGTGGGAGGGCGCACTAACAGTGAAATTCCCATAATACAATGGTGAAAGCTTGGCTTTCATAGATATTCTTTCAAATAGAAATTCTCCGTAGAATTCTGGGGAGTAACAACCTTTATTCAAGGAATAAAGATCTACTGGGATAGATTTGGAGTTGTTAACACTCTCTGGGAAATCGTACATTTAAAATGTACTTGTATTGGTGTCTCATACGCTTCGAGCATATGGAGTCACAATCGGGTCAATCCTAGTGATAGTCACTAAATTGAAATTGAGAACATCTGTTAGTATCTTAGAGAACTAAAGATGTTGTCTTAAACTATGGAGAAGGAGAACTTGAAGTGACTGGGATCACCACTGCAAGTTTCCAAACTATTAAATACTACGGTACTATAAAGTTTGATTAATACGGGACAGTGAGCTTGAAATATTCCAAGCAAGATAACTGTTGCCGAATAAACAACAAATACGGATACGGATTATTGCTGCAGCTGAGGCAGCAAAAGAAGCCATTTGGATCGAACATAAATCTAATTAGATTAGATATAGTTCTGTTAGCAGCTGAACTAGGCGTCAGCACAGGCTAAGGAATTAAAGGTCTCATCGACGGTCCAGATAAATACTTCTATATCATCTGATTCGTTCGGATCATACATCGTGGCGATGTGATGATCGTGTAAATCGTGTCAGACGATAATCGGAACAAATCCGCTGACGAAAAACCTTTCATCAGCAAATTTGAGCGAACCTTACATAGTTCAAGTATTGGAACACTTGAGTGACTCGCTACGTGCCAAGTGGGAGATTGTTGGATAATATGACCCATAGCGTCACTATTTGCACAGATCATTATGTTGTTGTAGCAAATTAACTATGTACAAGGAAATTGCACTCTCATCATTTGTGATTAGATCACCATAGATATATAAATGAAGAGAGGTCCCTATGATTAGTTCCTGGATTGAGATGATATGAGACAGTATCAGTCCACGAAGGATTAATCATTCAATATCCCTAGCCGTATTATTATCGAGACTGGACATCGATAATGAGGAATAGGCTAGTATTGCACTTGTGCGCGTTGTGAGGGCACAACGGCATAGTTCTCATATATATAAGTGTTGGAGACTTATGCAAGTGCGATAGGAGGTCGTGTTTCACCGATGGTACGGGAAACAGCTTCGCTCTGGATAGACCCCTTCGGAATCCCATTGGTATTATGAATATGTGTCTATGGGAGGCCGAAATCAAGGTAGGTGTGTATAGTCTTAACCTGAGACTTGCATCGCTAATACTTACTAATCGATATAAACTTTGGTTTTGGTGGTTGGGGGCTTTGACCGGTTCTGTGTCTACCACTACTGGGTTTATCAGAGAGTCGTAGAGTATTGGATGTGATGTCGAGACGGAAGTATCACTCCAGTCATAGTGGAGATGATGTCACGCAGGATACGGTATTAGTGCTCTTAAGTGATGCGCACATCCAATCGTGATATTATGACCAGGTCATGAATATCCGATTATAGAGACTAGTTACCAGACATCCGATATGTGTTTCGGACGGGGCAGACACTTATCCAGCCCCAGCCCTAACACGTGACTATCCGATACTGGGCCGATATGCACAATACGTGAGTATACTACGCTTGATATAGATCTAAATATTCTTATAAGGATATGTCCGGAGAATTGGGAAGACTTGGTACTTTGCTAGGAGTTGACCTTGTCTCGTAAATCGGTATAGAACGTAGTACTTGGTACGTACGTGATTCGGTTACACCGACGACCGTATTTATAGCCAACTTATCCGGAGATCTCATGGGTCGCTCCCGATAATCCACCGATGACGCACAACTCGCACTCTTGAATAATCTGGGATTATATAGAAGAGAGAGAAAATTAATCTAGGATTAATTACGGAGATATTTTTTCTAGGATAAAATATCGTCGAGAGAGAGATAATGATTAATTTGGAATTAATCGATGAATTAATATATTCGATATATTAAGCGAAATTAGATTTCGACGCGGAATTAAAATTAGATTTTAATTCGGGCAAACGAATTAATTTAGAATTAATTCGTTAGCGACGTGAATAGTGAATTCGCTAGGCATAATCACTTAATTACGACGCGACGGAAAATTCGTTAATTTAGAATTAGCGAACCCGAGCCCGAGTGTGATTGCGAGCGCATTCGTATTTCGAATTCGAGTGCGGCGACGCAAGTCACATCAAGCGTCAAATCAAACGTCACTTTGAGTGATGTGACATTTGATTGATTGATGTGAGTGATTGATTGATTGAAAAGTCATGACACACATCACATCACTTTATTAAAGTTGATGTGCATAGTGATGGACATGATGTGCATAGTGATTTGCTTTTATGGTTTGACTTTTTTAAAGCAAATGAAATGCAAATGCATGTGAAATTACTGAATTGAATTCACAAAAGTGTATATATTACACTTGAAATGCAAATGCCAAACACTTGATACACATTTTTCTTTCTCTCAAATCTTCTTTCTTCTCTCACGCAATAGCACAAAAGTTTCTGGTTTTGAACCAGTTTGGCCGTGAGTCTTAGGGAAGCAAGGGTGGTTTTTGTGGCAAAAATCCAAGTGCTAGCACACTTACAAGTCTTGCGAAGGTGGTAGGGAGGTTCACCCATGAGCCGGGATCCGTCTGACGAAGATTGGAGCTCCTTTCTTCATCCAAAATTCTGTTTTGCTAGGCAGTGAACTGCAGTTTATTGGCGCCCTTGGCAGCAAGTATTTGGGCTTGATCCGTCCCATATCGACTCAACCGATCGATGTGGAGTATTCCGCTACTCCGTTGATGTGTTCACTCATTGTTTCATGCTTAGATTGATCTTGGGACCTAATAGAAACTCAACAGTAATAATCGGGATAATATGACAATGTCATGATTATCCGATTCAAAGAGACTAGTTACTTGATATCCGATATGTGCTTCGTACGGGGCAGACACTATTCCCGCCCCAAGCCTTGCACGTGACATCAAATACTGGATCGTAATACGCTATACTACGTATTCTACGCCTGACATAGATTATATATTCCAGTAAGAATATTTCTTGAGAATTGGGTAGGCACAGTGCTTTGCTAGAAGGCAACCATGTCTTGTAAATCGATAAGCATGTGGTACTCACTTTATCGGATAGTCCGATAACCGAATTTACTGCCAATATAACCAAAGATCTCTTGGGTCGCTTCCCAAAGATTCACCGATAACAGTTGACTCGACTCGAATTCATCTGGGATTAATTTAGAGAGAGAAAATTAATATGGGACTAATTGACACTTTATTTAATCTGGGATTAAATGTGTTCGAAAGAGAGAGAATGTGATTAATTTGGAATTAATCGGTAAAATAAATTTAATAGTTAAATTTGATTTTTCTATTTAATTTATTCGAATGGGCTAAAATTAATATATCAGATATATTAATATTAATTGGATTTTATTACGAAATTAAAGACTTTAATACGAATGAACAAATTAATTTAGAATTAATTCATAAACGACGTTCGTAATATATTTGCAAGGTATCGTTATTTAATTAAATTAGATTTAATTATTTAGCGATGAAAGTTTGTTTAATCGGATTAAACAGAACCGAGTCGCGACAAATGTTCGTAGAGACATTTGAATTTTGAATTCAAATGTGGGGCCCACTTCACATGTGGTAGTTAGAAGGGTAGTTGGCATTTAAGCCAATACCACTTGCTTTTCAACTACCAAGTTTTGGTTTTGTGAAACCAAGACTCCCAACTACCAAGTTTAGGTGAAAAGGGTAAAAGCCTTTTACCAAAACCAAATTCTCTCTCACATAACACACACTTGAACAAAAACACAAACCCTAGGAGAATAACCCTTGGGCGTGAGCTTCCTCCATCTCTTCACTTTGATTTTCTTGAAAAACTTAAAGACACTAGCACTTCAAAGATCAACAAAAGTGATAGGGAAACATCTTCAAGAGTTGGAATCAACACTTTAAGCTTGGAACTTGGAGTTCCCTTCTCAAATTTTTAAAAGCTCAAAATCCGTTCATTGTAAGTATTCCACAACTTATAATGATTTTAATCACATGTTTTAATGCTTATTAGATCCTTGGCATGTTCTAGGAACACTAACAGTAGTACCAACCATGGTGCGTCGTTGGGTTGGCTTTCAATCGATACAACATTTTCACCTCTTCAAGAAAAGGTTCACCGAATCCCGCCCGATGCCAAATCACATGCAGCCCGGTCAGGATCCTCTCACTGTTCAAACTCAATTGACAATAGGCAATCTCCATCTCGGCCAACATCCAGGCAAAATAACGCTGAAATGGCAGCCGGAGTGCGCACTCAAAGAAAGTTGGGAGTAAAGCCACTGAACCCTCATCGGGGTGACTAGCACGATCCAGTGGTCCAGGGACCTCCAGGGCGATATCAATTGGAATATCGTACCATTGCCAGAGCAGCTCCAGGTCATCTTCAGTTAGCTTGGAAGGTCGATCCATATCTAAAGCCGAATAGTTAAATTCACCGGGCTCTAGGTCCTTTCGCGGAATCCTGAGATGGTAGGTATCTTTTTCGACTTCAAAATGGGTAGGGGTAGTGTCGAGGTCCTCTATGTTTGGTGCCCCCGAGCCCGAGGAGAGCTCTATGGCAGGGGCGGTCGAAGGTTCAGTAGGGATTGCCGAGGAAGATTCGTTAACAGACATCCCTGATATCCGGGAAATAAGAAAGAAGGGGGAGGTCAGTCTACCACCAAATTCTAAAAACGGCCAGGGATTCCACAGTTATCCTTAGACTACGGGAAAACTATGCCTATGGGTCCTAAATGCCCTAAACAACATCCATTAAACCATAAATCTCTCTCTAAACAGCATCAAGTAAGAGCACGGAACCTAGAATAAACACACAACACACAAAAAGAGAAAGAGAAAGCAAACAGCAAACAAGGAGGTCGCTCAAGAGACTTACTTGATCCTTCTTCTGAAAACTGAAGAGAAATGGGTTGAAAAGCTTTGGTGGCACTGAAACGAACGACGCACAGTTGGAGAGAAGAGAGTTCTTGAAAGATTGATAAAATTTTGCCAAACAGATGCAATGTGGTCGATTCGTCTTCTTATGGTCATGTCGAAGTATTTGTGACCGTCAGATCATGAAATAGTCTCAGATGTGCGCCATGTCTCGACTTCGGAAGCAATTTGACAGAGTTGAAAGAGCAGTTGAGGTAAAATATATTTTGGCGTCAGTAGTGAACGGTCGATGTTATCTACTTTTTGGCGGGAAGTCGGCAGATGTTTGACAAGTGTCAGGCTCGGAGTAAACCCTAGAGATGATTTGATGGCATTTAAACGGATGTGACGGTTGCGCATTTCGAGAAAGAGTCTCCAAAAGGCGATGAAAGGATTTTATTTTGGCTGGAGAAAGGAATCAGACCAAGCATCCTGGTCGAATCGAGGATATTATGGTAGCACGCCAATAAACTTCGCTTCACAAAGGGTCAGCCATCACTCCATCAGGAGGAATATTCTTTTTATATAGTTCCCGGTAACAACTGGTATACTCGTTGGAATTGAGAACTAGGGGACAGATGTTGGCGGTATTTTCAAGTCTTATGATATTTAAACCGTACGGTAGGGGTAAAAATGTAATTCCTTTCATGGTCAAGATCATTAATGCCGAGACGGCCACTAAGAGCCAAACAGTAAGTGGCCGAGCACATTATGATTGGTAATCGAGCACTTGAGTTCAGATGATCGGGCAATTATCATATCGACAGCAGCATTCTCACTTCAACGGACCATTATGGCTGATCTCATGAAGACCGAGCATTTGGCGAGGCGTGCTCTAGAAGATAAGGTATCATATTTCTACGGATAAAAGTATAAGTTATCCTACTTTCATAGGGAAAACTGATAAGTCAATTTCCTAATAGGATAAAAGAAGTAAATGTAGTTTTCAACTAGGAATCCTTATAGAAAAAGGAATCTGATTTCTTCACTGTTATAAATAGAAAGGAAAACGTGCTTGTAAGGCAGGTTTGGTAGAGTGGATGAGAATCATTATCATCAAACTTGTAAACACAAGAGATATCAGAGAAGCATATCCCAATAATAAAAGTATCATTCGATTTGTATCAGTGGACGTAGGTTGGATCTAATCCGCCGAACCACGTTAAACCTCTTTGTCAATTGGTGTATTTATTTGTCTTTTGCTAAATTTGCTTTTGGTTCCCCCGTAACCGAACAAAATCACTATTGAGAGAGGATTGCCTCGGGAGTAATATTCCTATATTGCCCTGAGACCAAAATCAGCCGTTAATATCACCTTTTTAGCGGTAAAGGTGAATGTGCCACCAAACTGTTAGCCCTTGTTCATAGTGACGTATGTGGGCCCATGTCCAGCCAGGCTATAGGTAGATATGAATACTTCGTGATCTTCACAGATGGTGCATCATATTATGGTTATGTGTCTCGTATGAGACACAAGTCGAAAACCTTTCAGAAATTCAAAGAGTTTCGACACGAAGTAGAAAAACAGGCCGGCAAAAGTATTAAGATATTACAGTCGGACCGTGGTGGGGAATACTTTAGCAATGAGTTTCTTGATTACTTGAAAGAGTTTGGTATTCTTTCATAGTGGATTCCTCCCGGAACACCTCAGTTAAATGGTGTGTCCGAATGGAGAAACCGAACTTTATTGGATATGGTAAGGTCAATGATGAGTCGAACAGAGCTATCTATTTCCTACTGGGGATATGCATTGAATAGTGCAATATTTATTTTGAATAAGGTTCCGTCAAAGTCTGTTCAACATACTCCGTATGAGTTATGGATAGGAAAGAAACCCAGTTTCTCATTCCTGAAGATTTGGGGATGCTGGTCATACGTTAAATGTTTGGAAGGTACTAAACTAGAAACCAAATCGGATAAATACTTATTTATAGGTTATCCTAGTGAAACCAAAGGATATTACTTTACAACCCACAAGAGAACAAAGTATTTTTTGCTCTACATGCGGTTTTCCTTGAGAAGGAATTCCTTAATGCAATGGTTAGTGGAAGGAAAGTAGAGCTCGATGAAAATTGGAGTGATACATTTCCTGTCATAGAATCCTTAACGGAACAAGAATAGTTCATCAGGGATGAGACTGTACCACAATCTTCGAATACATAAGAACCGCGTAGGTCAGAGAGAGTCAGAAAACAACCTAAGAGGTATAGGTTTCTGATCTCACCTTATGTGGATATCAATCTTATTGAGGAAAACGAACCGGCTACGTATAAGGAAGTTACATAAGATATCAACTCCGCTTTATGGCAAGAAGCCATGAAGTTCGAAATGGGTTCCATGTACACCAACCAAGTTTGGACACTGGTTGATGAACTAGAAGAGGTAAAGCCTATCGGTTGCAAGTGGATCTTCAAGAAGAAGACCGACATAGATGGCAACATACAAATGTATAAAGCTAGGCTTGTAGCGAAAGGGTATTATCAGCTACATGGGAACGATTACGATGAAACATTTATTAGTTGTTCCTAGAACATGTCAAGTATCTAATAAGCATGAAAGCATGATAGAGATCATTATAAGATGCGGCAAATACTTACAATGAACGGATTTGACTTTTAAAATTTTCAACTTTGATCTCCAAGATCCAAGAGTTGTATATTGAATCCAAGCTTTAAGATGTTTCCCTATCACTTATGTTGATTCCATGAAGTGCTAGCTAACTTGACTTTGCCACAAAATCAATGAGAAAAGAACAAGGAAGCTCACGCCCACATTGAGAGGTATTAGGGTTTCAAGTGTGTGATATGTTACCAAATGATCGAGAGAGATGATTTTGGTAGAAACCAATTTACCCTTTTCACCTAAACAAGGTGGTTGGGTAAATGGTTTCACCAAAACCATTCCAAGGTGGTTGGAAAGTGGATGGTAGGGCATAAATGCCAACCACTCCCCCAACTACCACATTTAAAGTGGGCCCCACATTTGAATTCAAAATTCAAATGGATTCTCCGAATGTTTACCGCGGCTCGGATCCGTTTAATTCGATTAAACGAATTCTTATCATTAAATAATTAAATCTAATTTAATTAAATGACGATGCCTCGTAATTTATCACGAATGCCGTTTACGAATTAATTCTAAATTAATCTGTTCGTAAGTATTAAAGTCCGACTTTAATTCGTGTTGAAATCTAATTCCAATTAATATATCCGATATATTAATTTTAGCCCATATTAATAATTAAACAGAAAATAAATTTAACTATTAAATTTATTTTATCGATTAATTCCAAATTAATCGCGTTCTCTCTCTTCCGAACACATTTAATCCCAAATTAAATAATACCTCAATTAATCCCAAAATAATTTTCTCTCTCTTAATTAATCAACTGTCATCGGTGAATCTTTGGGAAGCGACCCAAGAGACCTCTGGATATGTTGGCAGTAAATCCGGTTATCGGACTATCCGATTAAGTGCGTACCTCATTCTACGTGTTAATCGATTTACAAGACATGGTTAGCTTCTAGCAAAGCACCGTGCCTACCCAATTCTCCGGAAATATTCTTACTGGAATATACAATCTATGTCAGACGTAGAATACGTAGTATTGTGTATTGCGATCCAGTATCGGATGTCACATGCAAGGCCTGGGGATGAAATAGTGTCTGCCCAGTACGAAGCATATATCAGATATCAAGCAACTAGTCTCTTTGAATCGGATAATCATGGCCTTGTCATGTTATCCCGATGGTTGCAACACAATAAAGAACTAGTTATGAATCCATGCGTGATCATCATCTCCATATGTCTGAAGTGATACTTCTGTCTTGACATCACATCCAATAGACTACGATTCTCAATAAACCCAGTAAAGGCGTACACAGAACCAGTTAAAGTCCTGGACGACCAAAACCAAAGTTTACCGATTGTCGCAAGTACTAGCAATGCAAGTCTCAAGTTAAGACCAAATACACCTACCCTAAAGCGGACTCCCATAGACACATATACATATTACCAATGGGATTCTGCGGGGTCCATCCAGAGCGAAGCTATTTTCCGTACCATCGGTAAAACACAACCTCCTATCGCACTTACATAAGTATCCTATACTTAAACATATGAGAACTAGGTCGTTATGCCCTAACAACGCGCACAAGTTCAATACTAGTCTATTTCATATTATCGATGTCCAGTCTCGATAAAACTACGACTAGGGATATTTAATGGAACTAATCTTATGGACTTTCACCATTTATATATCAAAGTAAATAAATTACGAAACGGTAAAAGGTAATTTTATTACTACATAGTTATTTTTGTATAAAAACACAATGTCTTTTACAAACAGTGACGCTATGGGTCATAATTGTCTAACAATCTCCCACTTGGCCTATAGCCAGTCACTCAAGCATATAACACCTGAACTATGTATATGTTTCTCAAACTTTTGCTGTGAAATAGCTTTCGTCAGTGGATCTACAATGTTGTTATCTGATGCGACCATCTCGATCTTCACATCGCCACGATGTATGATCTCACGAATCATATGGAAATGTCAAAGAACATGCTTGGATCATTGATGAGACCGCGGTTCCTTAGCCTGCGCTATAGCCCCGTTATTACCATAATATAATGGAATGGACTCAACTGCTAACGGGACTACTCCTAATCCAATTAGGAATTTACGGATCCAAACTGCCTCTTTTGCTGCTTCAGCTGCAGCAATATACTCCGCTTCTGTTGTTGAATCGGCAACAGTCTCTTGCTTGGAAGATTTCCAGCTTACTGCTCTGTTGTTCAAACAAAATATGTACCTGGATTGCGACTTAGAGTCGTCTTTATCGGTTTGGAAACTTGCATCGATATACCCAGTTACCTCAAGTTCTCCATCTCTATAAACTAAGAAAACTTCCTTAGTTCATCTAAGATACTTAAGGATGTTCTTAACCGCCATCAAGTGACCATCACCTAGATCGGCCTGATAGCGACTACACATGCTCAAAGCATATGAGACATCATTTCGCGTACATGTCATGGCATACATGATCGATCCAACTGCCGAGGCGAACGGTATCCGACTCATGTTGTTTCTCTCATCTTGAGTTTTAGGACACATGTCCTTAGATAGAGTGATGCCATGTGACACTGGTAACAGTTCCATCTTGGACTGATCCATGCTGAATCTTTTCAACATTTTGTCAATATACGTACTCTAGGAGAGTCCAAGCAGCTTTCTAGATCTATCCCGGTAGATCTTTATTCATAGAATATAGGCTGCTTCTCCCAGATCTTTCATGGAGAATTTTAATGAAAGCCAAGCTTTCACCGACGTTAACATGGGAATGTCATTACCCATAAGCAATACATCATCAACATAAAGGACAATAAAAGTTAGTGCTCTCCCACTAACCTTCTTATATACACAAGGGTCATATTCGTTTTGAATGAAATCATATTCTTTTATGATCTCATCAAAATATTGGTTCCATGACCGCGATGCTTGTTTCAGTCCATAAACTTACAAACCTTGTTTGCAAGTCTAGGCACGATACAACCGTCAGACTGTTGCATATAAACATCCTCCAAAAGGTTTCCGTTAAGGAAAACGATTTTAACGTCCATCTGTCATATCTCATAATCGAAATATGCAGTAATAGCAAGCATTATCCGAATGGATTTAATCATGGCAATGGGTGAGAAAGTTTCGTCATAATCGACACCATGTCGTTGACGATACCCCTTCGCTACAAGCCTATCTTTGTACGTTTGTACATTGCCATCAATGTTGCTCTTCTTCTTGAAGACCATTAGCATCCAATAGGCGTTATGCCTTCTGGTGCATCAACCAGTGTCCAAACTTGATTGGTGAACATGGAATCCATTTCGGACTTCATGGCCTCTTGCCATAAAGCGAAATCGATATCTTGTATCGTTTCCTCATACGTAGCCGGTTCGTTATCCTCAATGAGATTAATATCTACATGAGGTGAGATCAGAAACCCATACCTCTCAGGTTGTTTCCTGTTTCTCTCTGAACTATGCGGTCCTTGTGTAATAGAAGATTGTGGTACAGTCTCATCCCGGATGGACTGTTCTTGTTCCGTTGAGGATTCTATGCCAGGAATAGTATCACTCCATTTTCATCGAGTTCTACTTTCCTCCCACTAACCACTACATTTAGGAATTCCTTCTCAAGGAAAACCGCATGTAGAGCAACAAATACTTTGTTCTCTCGTGGGTGATAGAAGTAATATCATTTTGTTTCCCTATGATATCCTACGAATAGGCATTTATCCGATTTGGGCTCAAGTTTGGTACCTTCCAAACATTTGACGTATGCCCAGCATCCCCAAATCTTCAGGAATGAGAATCCCGGTTTCTTTCCTTTCCATATCTCATACGGAGTCTGTTGTACAGACTTTGACTGAACATTATTTAAAATAAGAATTGCACTGTTTAATGCATATCCCCAGAAGGAAATAGGTAGCTCAGTGAGACTCATCATAGACCTTACAATGTCCAACAAAGTTCGGTTTCTCCGTTCGGACACACCGTTTAATTGCGGTGTTCCAGGAGGAGTCCCTGTGAAAGAATACCATATTCATGCAAGTAAACTAGAAACTCATTGCTCAAGTATTCGTCACCACGGTCCGACCGTAATGTCTTTATACTCTTGCCTGTCTGTTTTTCAACTTCGTGTCGAAACTCTTTGAATTTCTCAAAAGTTTCCGACTTGTGTCTCATAAGATACACATAACCATAACGCGATGCATCATCCGTAAAGGTTATGAAGTATTCATATCCACCTCTAGCCTGGCTAGACATGGGCCCACATACGTCACTATGAACGAGGGCTAAAAGTTTGGTGGCGCGTTCACCCTTACCGTTAAAAAGGTGATTTAGGCATTTTGCCTAATAAGCAAGATTCACAGACGTCATATGAATTTGGATCAAATCCATCCAAGTACTTATTCTTTGAAAGTGTGGATATGCGAGTCTTGTTTATGTGTCCCTGACGACAGTGCCACATATAAGTTTCATCTTTGTTACTCGTTTTGAGCCTTTTGTTTGTTATATTATATGTTTGAGATTGATTTATATTCAAAATATAAAGACCATTATTTGCAACTGCTGTTCAAATTTCTACATCATTTTTATACGCAAAACACCCAGTGTTCCTGAATACAAAAGTATACCCACATTGGGTTAACATAGATACATAAATAATATTCCTAGTCAAACTAGGTACATAATAATAGTCTGTAAGTTCTAGTACATGCCCCAAGAGAAATTCCAAAACAAAAGTGCCAACGGTCAAAACGACGACTGGTGCCCCATTTCCAAGGCATAGATAAATCTCCTCTGAGGTCAGTCTCCTGCTAATCCACAGATCCTGCACATCAGTACATATGTGAATACAACAACCAGAATCAAAAATCCTATTTTTAAAACTAGAAGTAGTCATGTTTATTTCGATAACAAACATAACTGAAGCTAGTGCCTTGCCCGCTTTAATCTCCTTCTAGAGCGCCTTGTACTCGCGGCAGTCACGCTTCCAGTGACCCCGCTTGCCGCACTGGAGGCAAACATCCTGAGATTTGTCCTTAGGCTTCCTAGAAGCCTTTGATGTTTTGGCCTTTCTCTTTCTTTTATGCTTCTTCTTCACACCTCTAGTCGCCTTGGGCCCAGCCTTCGGTGTATGAGATGTCGAAGCAAAATACGCCTCGCGCTTATTGCCCTTAAGCAGCTCCTTCTCGGCTTCCTTGAGAACTGACAACAAGTCTCCAAGAGTATCATCAATGTTCATCAAATTATAATTTATGATGAACTGTCTCCAAGTGTCGGGGAGAGATTGCAAGATCATATCTTTGGTAATCTCAGCCTCGAAGACTATCCTCATCTCAGCCAGCTCATCTATGTCATCAATCATCTGTGCCAATGGGACTCAACAGATATTTCTTCTGACATACGTGAACGGAAGAGGTTCTTTACTAACTCATATCTTTGCGACCTTCGGTTAGATCAGTGAAGATCTTGCAACCTTGCTAACATGTTATAGGGATCCAAATCCCTATTCTGTCGACGGAAATGATGAGTCATGGAAGCAAGCATAATAGACTGGGCAGTATCGCAATCATCACTGTGAGTCTTCCAAAGCTCCAGCTCAAGTGACTGATCAGGTTTGGGCTTAGGCCCAAGAGATGTCTGTATGGTGTATAGCAGCCTCTCGGCTCCAAGGACTATCCTTAGATTCATTTCCCAATCGGAAAAGTTCGTGCCCTTAAAGACATTTTCGCCCATGATATTGTCTTGGACATTTCCCTTTCAAGTCATCTTGACTACGATAGTCCAACTATCTAGTCAACGATATTTGGGTACAGTCTAACTATTACAAGAAAAATAACATTGTATTAGTCCAACAATAAAAATAACATTGTATTAGTCCGAAATATTTTGAAAACGCTTAAAGCTAATTATCTGAATGAAATTACAAATTCAATACTAGCCTCCCACTATTTTTCGGTGAGCCTTTAACCCTCTGTCGAGTACTCGGGAAACCCAGGTTCCTAGTGGGCTAGGATCCCGTTAAATAACACACAACTTTGACTTTGGCCAACAAGCTGTATGATATTTAACTAGGTAGATCTCGAAGATCAATTGGATCTCATCCAATTCCTAGATCTGGTAGGTGGACATCCAAGTCCGAAATATATATACAATATATATGCCAATATATCCAATATATTTTCCTAACCTTTTTCCTCTGAATCAACTAAGCCTTGGCTTTGGCACAACATGCTTTATGATTCCAGTTAAGCGGGATCCATTGACATGGAAAGCTTTGTAATCAATGTCGATAGACAAGAAGTGATCTTGACTTTGGCCAACAAATCATGACTTGGACAAGACACCGATATCGAACAAAACTCTCATGATTCCAACACATCCGCAATTGATAAAGGTCTTGACTTTGGCCAACAAACCAATGCCAACTTTGGATCTTGAGTAAGAATCACTCAACTGAAGGAAAACGCTTAATATCTTTTGAGGGTTTTTCGCGTAAATTGGAAACCAATTTATTATCTTTGATTAGGTCTCATCATGCACCCTTAAGCATGCATTCTAAAAGCATAATAAGGCGCAATAAATAAATTAATAATGATATGCGGATGGATATGTCACAAATTATTCCTAGAACAAATCACTCTCTTTCCTCTCCCCGGCTAGAACTATTCTAACTTCTACCCAATTACATAATACAATAAAGTAACCTCATTTACATTGAGGGGAATTGGTGAGAAGAGAAATACAAAGAATAAGGAGATAAAAGGCTGGACACGCAGGTCCAATTTAATAAATTCTAAATTTATTATAATTTCCAAAATTTCCCTCGCCCTTCTTTCCATCTGATATACATTACTCATACAACACATTCATGTATTCATACAAAGCATGTTATTCAATCAATCTAATACAATTAATTAATCTTTGATTAATGACCATCCAATGTTCAAACAACGATTTGATTTGTTCGAGTCCAAATCGTTTAAGAATAATACTTAAAGTATGTATTCTTTAATTATATCGAACTACAACTTTAAATCCAATTTATTTGTATTCAATACTAATTCCAATTTAATTCCAAATTAAATATTTACACTTATTTATTTGCCTTAAAGACTTGGATTCCAAATCCAATCTTAATGGGTCTCAAAGGCCCAATAACATCCAATGTCATTTTAATTAAAGTCCAATGGGCTTTTAATTGATTCTTAAGGCATGGGCTTTGGCCATAATAGATCAAACCCAAAATGACAAGGCCCAATAGGAATCACCATTTTGGCAAAAAATCAATTTAGGCCCATTAGGCCCAATTATATTCTTTAAAGGGCCAAGTGATGTATTTGGACTTTATGGAATTGGTTTTGGGCCCAATTGGATCCAATCCAAAAGTCCAAAACCAAACTTGGTCAAACCAAGCCCATTAAGCCCAAATACACACTTTTGGCCCAATAAACTTTAAAAGGCCAATTATTATAATTTTAATATTCCAAATATTTTAATTATTATAATTAAAGTGTATTAGCCATGATTAATTAATTAACCTTAATATTTCCAAAACATCTTAATTAACTAATTAATCATACTTAAGTTCATCAATTTATGCTCAACACAAATTGAAGCAAAACATATCATTTTCATGCTCAAATGCTCTTAGAATTTAACATAAACATTATTGACTTTGATTCCAATCTAATCAAACCAATAATCAACATTTATATCATGCTTTAAATACATCTTATGTTGTAAAAAATCAAAAATCAAACTGCAGTGGATTGTAGTACCATTCGGCCACCCTAAGGAATTTTTAATTTTTGATTCATTTGATCTGTCTCAAATCTAATCATGCATAACTCTAAGTTATCATATTCTAAGCATGCTCAAACTATCAATTTGAAAAAATCATGTTCAAAACACAAAAGCCCCAAATTTTAGTCTCAAGAACCCTAGAATTTTTCATGCTTAGAATTGGCTCTGACACCATTATTATATATTCCTAGAACATGCCAAGGATCTAATAAGCATGAAAACATGATAAAGATCATTATAAGATGCAGAAAATACTTACAATGAACGGATTTGACTTTTAAAATTTTTAACTTTGATCTCCAAGATCCAAGGGTTGTATGTTGAATCCAAGCTTTGAGATGTTTCCCTATCACCTTTGTTGATTCCTTGAAGTGCTAGCTAACTTGTCTTTTCCACAAAATCAATGAGAAGAGAGCAAGGAGGTTCACGCCGAAACCATGGTGTCTAGGGTTTCAAGTGTGTGTTGTGTTACCAAATGAGAGAGAGAGATGGTTTTGGTAGAAACCAATTTACCCTTTTCATCTAAACAAGATGGTTGGGTAAATGGTTTCACCAAAACCATTCCAAGGTGGTTGGAAAGTGGATGGTATGGCATAAATTCCAACCACTCCCCCAACTACCACATTTAAAGTGGGCCCCACATTTGAATTCAAAATTCTAATGGATTCTACGAATGTTTACCGCGGCTCGGATCCGTTTAATTCGATTAAACGAATTCTTATTGTTCAAAAATTAAATCTAATTTAATTAAATGACGACAACTCGTAAATTTATTACGAATGCCGTTTACGAATTAATTCTAAATTAATCCGTTCGCAAGATTTAAAGTCTGACTTTAATTTCAGGTTGAAATCTAATTCCAAGTAATATATTCGATATATTAATTTTAGCCCATATTAATAAATTATATAGAAAAATCAAATTTAATTATTAAATTTATTTTATCGATTAATTCCAAATTAATCGTGTTCTCTCTCTTCCGAACACATTTAATCCCGGATTAAATAATACCTCAATTAATCCCAGATTAATTTTCTCTCTTAATTAATCCCAGATTAATTCTAATTTAAATCAACTGTCATAGATGAATCTTTGGGAAGCGACCCAAGAAACCTCTGGATATGTTGGCAGTAAATCAGGTTATCGGACTATCCGATTAAGTGTGTACCTCATACTACGTGTTAATCGATTTACAAGACATGGTTGGCTTCTAGCAAAGCACCGTGCCTACCCAATTCTCCAGAAATATTCTTACTGGAATATACAATCTATTTCAGGCGTAGAATATGTAATATTACATATTGCGATCCATTAACAGATGTCACATGCAAGGCCTGGGGCTTGAATAGTGTCTGCCCCGTACGAAGCATATGTCAGATATCAAGCAACTAGTCTCTTTGAATCGGATAATCATGGCCTTGTCATGTTATCCCGATGGTTGCAACACAATCAAGAACTAGTTATGAATCCCTGCGTGATCATCATCTTCATATGTCTGAAGTGATACTTCAGTCTTGACATCACATCAAGTAGACTACGATTCTCAATAAACCCAGTAAAGGCGTACACAGAACCTGTTAAAACTCTGGACAAGGATCATCTTAGTTTTGAATGAAATCATATTCTTTTATGATCTCATCAAAATGTTGGTTCCATGACGGCGATGCTTGCTTCTGTCCATAAATGGACCGATTTAACTTACAAACCTTGTTTGCAAGTCTAGGCACGCTAAAACTGTCAGACTATTGCATATAAACATCCTCTAAAAGGTTTCCATTAAGAAAAGCGGTTTTAAGATCCATCTGCCATATCTCGTAATTGAAATATGCAACAATAGCAAGCATTATCAGAATAGATTTAATCATGTAAACGGGTGAGAAAATTTTGTCATAATCGACACCATGTCGTTGATGATACCCATTCGCTACAAGCCTAGCTTTGTACGTTTGTACGTTGCCATCCATGTCGGTCTTCTTCTTGAAGACCCATTTACATCCAATAGGCTTTATGCCTTCTAGTGCATTAACCAGTGTCCAAACTTGATTGGTGTACATGGAATCAATTTCGGACTTCATGGCTTCTTGCCATAAAGCGAAATAGAGATCTTGTATCACTTCCTCATACGTAGCCGATTCGTTATCCTCAATGAGATTAATATCTACATAAGGTGAGATCAGAAACCCATACCTCTCAGGTTGTTTCCCGATTCTCTCCGACCTACGCGGTCCTTGTGTAATAGAATATTGTTGTGTAGTCTCATCTCGGATGGACTGTTCTTTTTCAGCTGAGGATTCTATGCCAGGAATAGTATCACTGCAATTTTCATCGAGTTCTACTTTCCTCCCACTAACCACTGTATTTAGGAATTCCTTCTCAAGGAAAAACGCATGTAGAGCAACAAATACTTTGTTCTCTCGTGGGTGATAGAAGTAATATCCTTTGGTTTCCCTATGACATCCTACGAATAGGCATTTATCTGATTTGGGCACAAGTTTGGTACCTTCCAAACATTTGACGTATGCCCAGTATCCCCAAATCTTCAGGAATGAGAAACCCGGTTTCTTTCCTGTCCATATCTTATACGGAGTCTGTTGTACGGACTTTGTCGGAACCTTATTCAAAATAAGAATTGCACTGTTTAATGCATATCCCCAGAAGAAAATAGGTAGCTCAGTGCGACTCATCATAGACCTTACCATGTCCAACAAATTTCAGTTTCTCCGTTCGGAAACACCATTTAATTGCGGTGTTCCAGGAAGAGTCCACTGTGAAAGAATGCCATATTCTTTCAAGTAATCTAGAAACTCATTGCTCAAGTATTCGCCACCACGATCCGACCGTAATGTCTTTATACTCTTGCCTGTCTGTTTTTCAACTTCGTGTCGAAACTCTTTGAATTTCTCAAAAGTTTCCGACTTGTGTCTCATAAGATACTCATAACCATAACGTGATGCATCATCCGTAAAAGTTACGAAGTATTCATATCATCCTCTAGCCTGGCTAGACATGGGCCCACATACGTCATTATGAACGAGGGCTAACAGTTCGGTGGCGCGTTCACCCTTACAGTTAAAAGGTGATTTAGGCATTTTGCCTAATAAGCAAGATTTGCAGACGTCATACAAATTTGGTTCAAATCCGTCCAAGTACCCACTCTTCGAAAGTGTGGATATGCGAGTCTTGTTTATGTGTCCCAGACGACAGTGCCACATATAAGTTTCATCTTTGTTACTCGTTTTGAGCCTTTTGTTTGTTATATTATATGTTTGAGATTGATTTATATTCAAAATATAAAGACCATTATTTGCAACAGCAATGCAAATTTCTACATCATTTTTATACGCAAAACACCCAGTGTTCCTGAATATAAAAGTATATCCACATTGGGTTAACATGTTGGATAATATGACCCATAGCGTCATTATTTGCACAGATCATTGTGTTGTTGTAGCAAATTAACTATGTAATAAGGAAATTGCACTCTCATCATTTATGATTAGATCACCATAGATATATAAATGAAGAGAGGTCCCTATGATTAGTTCCTGGATTGAGATGATATGAGACAGTATCAGTCCACGAAGGATTAATCATTAAATATCCCTAGCCGTAGTATTATCGAGACTGGACATCGATAATGTGGAATAAGCTAGTATTGCACTTGTGTGCGTTGTGAGGGCACAACGACATAGTTCTTATATATATAAGTGTTGGAGACTTATGCAAGTGCGATAGGAGGTCGTGTTTCACCGATGGTACGGGAAACAGCTTCGCTCTGGATAGACCCCTCGGAATCCCATTGGTATTATGACTATGTGTCTATGGGAGGCTGAAATCAAGGTAGGTGTGTATAGTCTTAACCTGAGACTTGCATCGCTAATACTTACGATAATCGATAAACTTTGGTCTTGGTGGTAGGGGGCTTTGACCAAGTTCTGTGTACACCACTTCTGGGTTTATCAGAGAGTCGTAGAGTATTGGGTGTGATGTCAAGACGGAAGTATCACTTCAGTCATATCGGAGATGATGTCACGCAGGATACGGTATTAGTGCTCTTAAGTGATGCTCATCCAATCGTGATATTATGACCAGGTCATGAATATCCGATTATAGAGACTAGTTACCAGACATCCGATATGTGTTTCGGACGGGGCAGACACTTATCCAGCCCCAGCCCTAGCACGTGACTATCCGATACTGGGCCGATACGCACAATACAATAGTATACTACGCTTGATATAGATCTAAATATTCTTAAAAGGATATGTCCGGAGAATTGGGATGACTTGGTGCTTTGCTAGGAGTCGACCTTGTCTCGTAAATCGGTAGAAGGTAGTACTTGGTACGTACGAGATTCGGGTACACCGACGACCGTATTTACTGCCAACGTATCCAGAGATCTCATGGGTCGCTTCCCGATAATGCACCGATGACGCATAACTCGCACTCATTAATAATCTGGGATAAAATAGAAGAAAGAGAAAATTAATCTGGGATTAATTACGGAGATATTTTATCTCGGATAAAATATCGTCTAAAGAGAGAGAACGATTAATTCGGAATTAATCGATTAAATTAATATATTCGATATATTAAAAGAAATTAGATTTCGACGCGGAATTAAAATTAGATTTTAATTCGGGCGAACGAATTAATTTAGAATTAATTCGTTAGCGACGTGAATAGTGAATCATTTAATTACGACGCGACAGAAAAATCGTTAATTTGGAATTAACAAACCCGAGCCCGAGTGTGATTGCGAGCGCATTCATATTTCGAATTCGAGTGCGGCGACGCAAGTCACATCAAGCGTCAAATCAATCGTCAGATCAAGCGTCAAATCAAAAGTCACTTTGAGTGATTGATTGATTGATTGACTTGATTGATTGATTGATGGAAAGACACACATCACATCACTTTATTAAAGTGACATGTGAATAGTTGATGTATGTAGGTGGAATAGTGACTTGATAAGAGTAATTGATTTACATAGATTTTATTGGATAAAATTAATTGTAAAAGGCTTATTTATTTTTAGAAAATATATAAGACATTTTGGTAAATCATTTACACAATTTCAAGAAAACACATTTCATCTCCTTCTCTCTCTCATTCACGCCCATTTGGGGCCATTTTCTTTCTTCTTCACAGCTCACTGCCGTGAGCTTTAGGGAAGCAAATGAGTGATTTTCATTTGATGAAATCAAGTGCTAGCACACTTGTGAACATTGCGAAGCTGTTAGGGAGGTTCACCCATGAGACGGGACTCATCCGACGGAGTTTGGAGCTTCGAAAGGAGACCCGAAACTGCCAAACCAGTGAGCATGGACTGCTGCAGTTCACGCCCAAACCAGTGAGCTTCTTGGCTTTGATTCGTCTCCAAATCGACATAACCGATCGATGTGAGTATTCCGCTACCTCCGTTGATGTGTTCACGCATTATTTCATGTCTTGATTTGATCTTGGGACCTAGATAAAACTCAACAATGGCATCAAGAGCTAATGTTGCAAGCATGAAATTTTAGGGATTTAAAATTTGGGTAAATTTGTTTTGAGCATGATTTGAATGAATTGATTGTTTAAGTATGCTTATAACATGTCTAATTACATTTTGGTTGGACCAATTTGTTGAAAATTGATTTGGAATAATTTTCCCCAAATGTGTTACCTTAGCCGAATATAGATGATGATTTTGGTTCTTGGAATTTTGTGATTTTGATTCGTTTGATGAGTTAGAATCATTTAGGTTGATGTTAATTTGAATCGAATTGGATTGGATTTCGAATTGGACAAAAACCCCAAAAATCTCACCTTGGCCGAATGTGAACTATTGCCCTAATGTCTTGGATTTTTGATTTTGTGACATTGGATGTGTGTGAAATCATTTAGGATGGTGATTTGATGCCGATTGTAGGTTCGATTGGATCGAAACCGAATCGGACACAAAATCCCTCTTTTGGCCGAGACTAAAGAAGCATGTAATGGGTTTGATTTTTCAATTTGTGTGTTGGACATATAATAATGAAATGAGCATGATTAATTGGACTAATTTGGTGTTTTAGAAATGTTGATTTAGGTTATTAATCATGTAATGCACTTTGGTAATTAAATTGGGAAAATTGGATTTTTTGAATTTAATTATTTGGGCATAATTTTGGAAATTGGACTTAATGTTGTATTTGGGCCTATTGGGCTTGATTTATCAAGTTTGGTTTAGGCCAAGTGGATTGGATCCAATTGGGCCCAAAACCTTAACCATAAAGCCCAAATGCGACTTAATGAACCTTTAAAGTTCAATTGGGCCTAATGGGCCAAGATTGATTTATGGGCTTATAGGGTAAATCCCGGATTGGACTTTGGTTATCGGTTTGACCCGAGTTGACCAAAAGTCCATGCCTTTAGAAATCAATCAAAAGCCCATTGGAATTTAATTGAATTGACGTTGGACGTTAATCGGTCTTTGAGACGCGTTACGACTAGATTTGGAATTTAAATCGTAAAAGGTTTATTAAATAAAATTGTAATATTTAATTTGGAATTGAATAGTGAATTAGTATTAAATACATGTTAAATTAGATTTAATGATGTAGTTTAATTTAATTCATGAATTCGTACTTTAAGTACTTATTCGCAAAAACGAGTTTGACTCGTACAAAATCAAATCGTTGTTTGAACATTGGATGATCACTTAATTATCAGATTAATTAATTTGATTAGATTGATTGATAGCATGCTTATGTGTGTGAATACTTGGTTGTGTTGAATGAATAATGTATATCGGATGGATATTAGATGGGTGGGCAATTTTAGAAATTGTTGTAATAAATTCGATTTATTAAATTGGACCTGCGTGTCCAGCCTTATCACCTTCGTTCTCTTTGTATTCTCTTCTCACCTATTCCCCTCTATGTATATGAGGTTTCTTTAGAAGTGTAGTGTAACGGGTAGAAGTAGTACAAGTGCTAGCTTGAGTGAGAAAGGGAGAGATTTGATCTAGGATCAATGTGTAAAGTATCCATCCGCATATCATTATTATTTTATTTCATACTCGCTTTATTATGTATTTAGAATGCATGTTTAAGGGTGTATGATGATGAGACCTAACAAAGATAATTAAATTGGTAGCCAATTTGCACGCGAAAAACCCTCGTTTTATATTAAGCGATTATCCTTCCATTGAATGATTCTTTCTCAAGATCCAATTGGCATTGGTTTGTTGGCCAAAGTCAAGACCTTGTCAATATGGATGTATTTGAATCATGAGGGTTTTGTTCCACATCGGTGTCTTGTCCAAGTTGTGATTTGTTGGCCAAAGTCAAGATCACTTCTTGTCCAACGACATTGATTACGAAACTTTCCTTGTCAATGTGTCCCGCTTAACTGGAGTCATTAGGTTTGTTGTGCCAAAGCCAAGGCCTAGATGATTCGGAGGATAAGGTTAGAAAATGTATTAGATACATTGGCATAAATAATATGTTTAGGACTTGGATGTCCACCTAACCGGATCTGGGAATTGGATTGGATCCAATTGATCTGTGAGATCTACCTGGTTAAGTAGCATACAGCTTGTTGGCCAAAGTCAAGGTTGTATGTTATTTAACAGGATCCTAGCCCACTAGGAAACACGGTTTCCCGAGTACTCCACAGAGGGTTAGATGCTCGACGAAAAATAGTGGGAGGCAAGTATTGAATTTGCAACATTCGTTCAATTACTCGCCATACGCGCTCAAACAAATATTATTCGTCAATATTTTACGTTGTTTTTAAAAAAAATATATAGTTGGACTATATACAAACTCATTCAATATATAGTTGATTTTATAATTAGATTATAGTAATCAATATAATTGAATTAAAATGATAAGTTGATTTTATAATTGGATTATAGTAATCAATATTAAAATTAAAGTTGATTAAATAATTGGGTTATTGTAATCATTATAATAAATAGTACCTTATTAAATTGATTAAATAGTTGGACTATTGAAATCAAGAAAGAATTGAAAAAGTTGAATATTTAAAATATACAATCCTTTGATTAAATGTTTTAAATGATTTAATTTTCAATTGGGAATTAATAATAGGTTAATTTATTTGATAAAATAACTTATTATGACTAAGCCCATAATTAAGCAAATAATAGAGCATAAAATCTTTGGAAGATTTATGTGATGATGACTTTAGTGCTTAATTAATATACTTATAATAAATCTATCTTTAGATTTAAAAGTATTAAAGTTGCAATTAATAATTCGTGGAGAATTAATTGACTATTCTAGTGGAGAAAAGTCAAAGTTTGCAATTGGGCATGTTGCACGAGGTGCATATCGTTTCGATATTCCGAAACCCAAGGCTTGGCCAAAGGTTTGTGAAATATTGAAAATATAATTGACATATCCCAAAGTGACTACCATTTGGATATGGAAGACACGAAGGAATTAAAGAAGAGGCGAGGCTCTAACTTTAAAAATATTTGTCAAAGTTATGTTCGCTACTAGTATTGAAATTGGATTTTAAATACTTAGTGTGGTACATAAAATATATGTATTGATGTTCGGAATCCACTTGGAGCTGGATACTGACTTCAAGCCGAGATTTCTCTGCAAATCGGAAACGGGACGAAAGTCGCTGTTTCGACCGTAGATACCTAAGTTTAGGAACTATCCTTTGGGTATGTACTTAAATTAGGAACTGTTATAATGTAACTAGTTTGACTAGAGACATTATCTCTATATCAGCGTTTAATCCGTTGCGGATAAAACCTTTATATTATAGAACACTAAGTGTTTTATTATATAAAGATAATACTGAGATAAACACATTAAATGTGAATAACAGAATTTATATTTTGAATATAATAAAATCTCAAACATATAAAAATGACAAATAAATAGCTCAAATTGATTTGATCAATAGAGACTTATTTGTGGCATTGTTGTCTGGGACACAACTAAACAAGACTCGTATATCCACACTTTTGAAGAGTGGGTACTAGGACTGATTTGACTATTCAAATAAGGTCTACGAATCTAGTTTATTAGGTAAAATACCTAAAATACTATTTACTTGGTAATAGTAAAAGGGCCACCGATCTGTTAGCCCTATTCATGGTGAAGTTAGTGGGCCCATATCTAGCTAGGCTAGATGTGAACATGAATATTTCGTGACCTTAAGGATGTAGCATCACGTTATGGTTATGTGTTACTTTTGAAGAACACAGATCGGAAACTTTTGAAGTTCTCGACACGAAGTGTATAAACAGATCGGCTATAGTATTATTCCACCACGATTAGACCGTAATGGAAATTACTTAAGCAGTAAGTTTGATATGTACATGAAAGAGCACAGTATTCTTTCATATGAGGACTCCTTCCGAGACACGTCAGTTAGACGGTGTGTCCGAACCAAAAACCAAATTTTGTTGGACATGATAAGGTTTATCACGAGTCGCTCTGAGCTACTGTTTCCTTCAATAGGATATGTATTAACAGTGCAAAAACTTATTTAGAATAAGGTTCCATATAAATCTGTTTGACAGATGTCATATAGGATATGAGCAAGGAAGAAACGAGGTTTCTCATTCCTGATAATTTGGGTATGCCAGGCATAACGTTTGGATGATACCAAACTATAAGACCCAAATTGGATAAGTGCCAATATAGGTTATCCTAAAGGAAACCTTAAGTATAGTACTTATAAATCTCACATGAGAACAATGTAATTGTTGCTCACCATGCGGTGTTTCCTGAGAGGAATACCGATATGCAGTGGTCAGTGGGAGGATAGTGATACTCGATGAAAATCGGAGTAACACTGTTCAAGGCACGAAGTCCTTAATGGAACACAAATAGTTCATCAATGATGAATCTATACCATTAATCTTCAAATACACAAGAAACTAGTAGATCGGATAGAGTCAGAAAACAACCTTGGGTATGGGTTTCTGATCTCACCCCATAAAGATGTCAATCTTATGAAGGTATACCATCCGACTACGTTTTGAGGAAGTGATACGAGGTATCGACTCCCTGTTATGGCAAAGTGCCATGAATCCGAAATGGATTCCATGTATAACAACTATTTTGGATACTAGTTGTTGTACCACAAGGCATTATGCCTATTGGTACATTAAACGTCTTCAAGGAAGACATACATGGAAGGCAACATACCAACATACAAAGCTGGGCTTTTGACGGAAAGGTATCGTTATCAACATTGTGTTAATAACGGTTCAACCTTTTACCTGTTGCCATGGTAAATCCATTTTGAAGATGCTTGATGATAACTGTATATTTCATTTATGAAATGTGTCAGTTACAAATCAAAATCGCTTTCCTGAAAAGGAAACCTTTTGGAGGATGTTTACAACATCCTGACGATTTTGTATAACCGACAAACAAGGTTTGCGGGTTATTCGATCCATGTTTGGATCAATGCAAGCATGAGGTTCTTGGAACTGTCGTTTTGAGATAATCATAATGGTTTGTGATTTGACTCAAAACGAAATAATTCTTGTGTATATATAAGGAGGTTAGTGGGAGAGCGCACTGACAGTGAAATTCCCATATAGCTATTGTTGAAAGCTTGGCTTTCATAGATATTCTTTCAATAGAAATTCTCCATGGAACTGGGGAGTAACAACCTTTATTCAAGGAATAAAGATCTACCGGGATAGATTTGGAGTTGTTAACACTCTCTGGGAAATTATACATTTAAAATGTACTTGATAGGGTGTCCCATACGCTTCGAGCATATGGAGTCACGATCGGGTCAATCCAAGTGATAGTCACTGGATTGTAGTTAAGAACATCTGTTAGTATCTCAGAGAACTAAAGATGCTGTCTTAAACTATGGAGAAGAAAAACTTGAAGTGACTGGGATCACCGCTGTAAGTTTCCAAGCAATTAATACTACGGTACTATAAAGTTTGAATAACGGGACAGTGAGCTGGAAATCTTCAAGCAGATAATTATTGCCGAATAAACAACAAATGCGGATTATTGCTGCAGCTGAGGCAGCAAAAGAAGCCATTTGGATCGAACATAAATCTAATTAGATTAGATATAGTTCTATTAGCAGCTGAACTAGGCGTCAGCACAGGATAAGGAATTAAAAGTCTCATCGACGATCCAGATATATACTTCTATATCATCTGATTCGTTCGGATCATACATCGTGGGGATGTGATGATCGTGTAAATCGCGTCAAACGATAATCAAGCAAATCCGCTGACGAAAACCTTTCCTCAGCAATTTGAGCGAACCGTACATAGTTCAAGAGTTGGACACTTGAGTGACTCGCTACGTGCCAAGTGGGAGATTGTTGGATAATATGACCCATAGCGTCACTATTTGCACAGATCATTGTGTTGTTGTAGCAAATTAACTATGTAATAAGGAAATTGCACTCTCATCATTTGTGATTAGATCACCATAGATATATAAATGAAGAGAGGTCCCTATGATTAGTTCCTGGATTGAGATGATATGAGACAGTATCAGTCCACGAAGGATTAATCATTAAATATCCCTAGCCGTAGTATTATCGAGACTGGACATCGATAATGCGGAATAGGCTAGTATTGCACTTGTGTGCGTTGTGAGGGCACAACGACATAGTTCTCATATATATAAGTGTTGGAGACTTATGCAAGTGCGATAGGAGGTCGTGTTTCACCGATGGTACGGGAAACAGCTTCGCTCTGGATAGACCCCTCGGAATCCCATTGGTATTATGACTATGTGTCTATGGGAGGCTGAAATCAAGGTAGGTGTGTATAGTCTTAACCTGAGACTTGCATCGCTAATACTTACGATAATTGATAAACTTTGGTCTTGGTGGTTGGGGCTTTGACCAAGTTCTGTGTACACCACTTCTGGGTTTATCAGAGAGTCGTTGAGTATTGGGTGTGATGTCAAGACGGAAGTATCACTTCAGTCATATTGGAGATGATGTCACGCAGGATACGGTATTAGTGCTCTTAAGTGATGCGCATCCAATCGTGATATTATGACCAGGTCATGAATATCCGATTATAGAGACTAGTTACCAGACATCCGATATGTGTTTCGGACGGGCAGACACTTATCCAGCCCCAGCCCTAGCACGTGACTATCCGATACTGGGCCAATACGCACAATACAATAGTATACTACGCTTGATATAGATCTAAATATTCTTAAAAGGATATGTCCGGAGAATTGGGATGACTTGGTGCTTTGCTAGGAGTCTACCTTGTCTCGTAAATCGGTAGAACGTAGTACTTGGTACGTACGTGATTCGGGTACACCGACGACCGTATTTACTGCCAACGTATCCAGAGATCTCATGGGTCGCTTCCCGATAATGCACCGATGACGCATAACTCGCACTCATTAATAATCTGGGATTAAATAGAAGAAAGAGAAAATTAATCCGGGATTAATTACAGAGATATTTTATCTCGGATAAAATATCGTCTAAAGAGAGAGAACGATTAATTCGGAATTAATCGATTAAATTAATATATTCGATATATTAAAGAAATTAGATTTCGACGCGGAATTAAAATTAGATTTTAATTCGGGCGAACGAATTAATTTAGAATTAATTCGTTAGCGACGTGAATAGTGAATCATTTAATTACGACGCGACGGAAAAATCGTTAATTTGGAATTAACAAACCCGAGCCCGAGTGTGATTGCGAGAGCATTCGTATTTCGAATTCGAGTGCGGCGACACAAGTCACATCAAGCGTCAAATCAATCGTCACATCAAGCGTCAAATCAAAAGTCACTTTGAGTGATTGATTGATTGATTGACTTGATTGATTGATTGATGGAAAGACACACATCACATCACTTTATTAAAGTGACATGTGAATAGTTGATGTATGTAGGTGGAATAGTGACTTGATAAGAGTAATTGATTTACATAGATTTTATTGGATAAAATTAATTGTAAAAGGCTTATTTATTTTTAGAAAATATATAAGACATTTTGGTAAATCATTTACACAATTTCAAGCAAACACATTTCATCTCCTTCTCTCTCTCATTCACGCCCATTTGGGGCCATTTTCTTTCTTCTTCACAGCTCACTGTCGTGAGCTTTAGGGAAGCAAATAAGTGATTTTCATTTGATGTAATCAAGTGCTAGCACACTTGTGAACATTGCGAAGGTGTTAGGGAGGTTCACCCATGAGGCGGGACTCATCCGACGGAGTTTGGAGCTTCAAAAGGAGACCCGAAACTGCCAAACCAGTGAGCATGGACTGCTGCAGTTCACGCCCAAACCAGTGAGCTTCTTGGCTTCGATTTGTCTCCAAATCAACATAACCGATCGATGTGAGTATTCCGCTACCTCCGTTGATGTGTTCACGCATTATTTCATGTCTTGATTTGATCTTGGGACCTATATAAAACTCAACATAACATAGATACAGAAATAATATTCCTAGTCAAACTAGGTACATAATAACAGTCTGTAAGTTCAAGTACATGCCACGAGGGTAGTTCTAAAACAAAAGTGCCAACGGCCAAAACGGCGACTGGTGCCCCATTTCCAACACGTAGATTAACTCCCCTAAGGTCAGTATCATGTTAATCCGTAGATCCTGCACATCAGTACATATGTGAGTACCACAACCAGAATCAAAAATCCAATTTTTAAAACTAGAAGTAGTTATGTTTATTTCAATAACAAACATACCTGAAGCCGGTGCCTTGCTCGCTTTAATCTCCTTCTAGAGCACCTTGTACTCGCAGCAGTCACGCTTCCAGTGACCCCGCTTGCCACACTGGAGGCAAACATCCTGAGATTTGTCATTAGGCTTCCCAGAAGCCTTTGATGATTTGGCCTTGCCCTTTCTTTTATGCTTCTTCTTTTTCACACCTTCAGTTTCCTTGGGCCCAACCCTCGGTGTCTGAGATGTCGAAGCAAAGTGCGCCTCGCGCTTATTGCCCTTAATCATCTCCTTCTCGGCTTCCTTGAAAACTGACAACAAGTCTCCAAGAGTATCATCAGTGTTCATCAAATTATAGGTTATGATGAATTGTCTCTAAGTGTCGGGGAGAGATTGCAAGATCACATCTATGGTAATCTCAGCCTCGAAGACTATCCCCATCTCAGCTAGCTCATCTATGTCAGCAATCATCTGTGCCACATGGGACTCAATAGACATGCCTTCTGACATACGTGAACGGAAAAACTTCTTTACTAACTCATATCTATGCGACCTTCGTTTAGATCGGTGAAGATCTTGCAACCTCGCCAACATGTTATAGGGATCCAAGTCTCTGTTCTGTCGACGAAAATACTGAGTCATGGAAGCAAGCATAATAGACTGGGCAGTATCGCAATCATCGGTGTGAGTCTTCCAAAGCTCCAGCACAAGTAACTGATCAGGTTTGGGCTTAGGCCCAAGAGGTTTCTGTATAGTGTATAGCAGCCTCTCAACTCCAAGGACTATCCTTAGATTCGTTTCCCAATCGGCAAAGTTCGTGCCCTTAAAGACATTTTCGCCAATGAATGGACATTTCCCTTTCCATTCATCTTGACTATGATAGTCCAACTATCTAGTCAACGATATTTGGGTACAGTCTAACTGTTACAAGAAAAATAACATTGTATTGGATCTCATCCAATTCCTAGATCCGGTAGGAGGACATCCAAGTCCGAAACATATATACAATATATATGAAAATATATCCAATATATTTTCCTAACATTTTTTCTCTGAATCAACTAAGCCTTGGCTTTGGCAAAACAAGCTTAATGATTCCAGTTAAGCGGGACCCATTGACATGGAAAGCTTCGTAATCAATGTCGATGGACAAGAAGTGATCTTGACTTTGGCCAACAAATCACGACTTAGACAAGACACCGATATGGAATAAAACTCTCCTGATTCAAACACATCCACAATTGACAAAGGTCTTGACTTTGGGCAACAAACCAATGCCAACTTTGGATCTTGAGTAAGAATCACTCAACGGAAGGAAAAACGCTTAATATCTTTTGAGGATTTTTCGTGTAAATTGGCAACCAATTTATTATCTTTGATTAGGTCTCATCATACACCCTTAAGCACGCATTCTAAAAGCATAATAAGGCACAATAAATAAATTAATAATGATATGCGGATGGATGTGTCACAAATTGTTCCTATAATAAATCACTCATTTTCCTCTCCCCGGCTATAACTATTCTAACTTCTACCCAATTACATAATACAATAAAGAAACCTCATTTACATTGAGGGGAATTGGTGAGAAGAGAAATACAAAGAATAATGAGATAAAAGGCTGGACAGACAGGTCCAATTTAATAAATTCTAAATTTATTATAATTTCCAAAATTGCCCTTGCCCTTCTAATATCCATCCGATATACATTATTCATACAACACATTCATGTATTCATACAAAGCATGTTATTCAATCAATCTAATTCAATTAATTAATCTTTGATTAATGACCATCCAATGTTCAAACAACGATTTGATTTGCGCGAGTCCAACTCGTTTAAGAATAAATACTTAAAGTACGTATTCTTGAATTATATCGAACTACAACTTTAATCCAATTTATTTGTATCAGTACTAATTCCAATTTAATTCCAAATTAAATATTTACAATTATTTATTTGCCTTAAAGACTTGGATTCCAAATCCAATCTTAATAGGTCTCAAAGGCCCAATAACATCCAATGTAATTTTAATTAAAGTCCAATGGGCTCTTAATTGATTCTTAAGGCATGGGCTTTGGCCATAATGGATCAAACCCAAAATGCCAAGGCCCAATAGGAATCACCCTATTGGAAACAAATCAATTTAGGCCCATTAGGCCCAATTATTTTCTTTAGAGGGCCAAGTGATGTATTTGGACTTTATGGAATTGATTTTGGGCCCAATTGGATCCAATCCAAAAGTCCAAAACCAAACTTGGTCAAACCAAGCCCATTAGGCCCAATTACACACTTTTGGCCCAATAAACTTTAAAAAGCCAATTATTATAATTTTAATATTCCAAATATTTTAATTATTATAATTAAAGTGAATTAGCCATGATTAATTAATTAACCTTAATATTTCCAAAACATCTTATTTAACTAATATTTCCAAGATCCAAGAGTTGTATGTTGAATCCAAGCCTTGAGATGTTTCCCTATCACCTTTGTTGATTCCTTGAAGTGCTAGCTAACTTGACTTTGTCACAAAATCAATGAGAAGAGAACAAGGAAGCTCACGCCCATATTGAGAGGTATTAGGGTTTCAAGTGTGTGATATGTTACCAAATGAGAGAGAGAGATGATTTGGTAGAATTCAAATTACCCTTTTCACCTAAACAAGTTGGTTGGGTAAATGATTTCACCAAAACCATTCCAAGGTGATTGGAAAGTGGATGGTATGGCATAAATGCCAACCACTCCCCCAACTACCACATTTAAAGTTGGCCCCACATTTGAAATCAAAATTCGAATGGATTCTACGAATGTTTGCCACGGCTCAGATCCTTTTAATTTGATTAAATGAATTCTTGTCATTAAATAATTAAATCTAATTTAATTAAATGACGATGCCTCGTAATTTATTATGAATTCCGTTTACGAATTAATTCTAAATTAATCCGTTCGCAAGTATTAAAGTCCGACTTTAATTTCATGTTGAAATCTAATTCCAATTAATATATCCGAATATTAATTTTAGGCCATATTAATAAATTAAATAGAAAAATCAAATTTAACTATTAAATTTATTTTATCGATTAATTCCAAATTAATCGCGTTCTCTCTCTTCCGAACACAATCTCTGATTAAATAATATCTCAATTAATCCCAGATTGATTTTCTCTCTCTTAATTAATCAACTTTCATCGGTGAATCTTTGGGAAACGACCCAAGAGACCTCTGGATATGTTGGCAGTAAATTCGGTTATTGGACTATCCGATTAAGTGCGTACCTCGTACTACGTGTTAATCGATTTACAAGACATGGTTGGCTTCTAGCAAAGCACCGTGCCTACCCAATTCTCCATAAATATTTTTACTGGAATATACAATCTATGTCAGGCATAGAATACGTAGTATTGCGTATTGCGATCCAGTATCAGATGCCACATGTAATGCCTGGGACTGGAATATTGTCTGCCCCGTACGAAGCATATATCGGATATCAAGCAACTAGTTTCTTTGAATCGGATAATCATGACCTTGTCATGTTATCCCGATGGTTGCAACACAATAGAGAACTAGTTATGAATCCCTACATGATCATCATCTTCATATGTCTGAAGTGATACTTCCGTCTTGACATCACATCCAATACACTACCATTCTCAATAAATCCAATAGAGACGTACACAGAACCTGTTAAAGCCCTGGACGACCAAAACCAAAGTTTACCGATTGTCGCAAGTACTAGCGATGCAAGCCTCAGGTTAAGACCAAATACACCTACCCTGAAGCGGACTCCCATTGACACATATACATACTACCAATGGGATTCTGAGGGGTTTATCTAGAGCGAAGCTGTTTTCCGTACCATCGGTAAAACACAACCTCCTATCGCACTTGCATAAGTATCGTATACTTAAACATATGAGAACTATGTCGTTATTCCCTCACAACGCGCATAAGTGCAATACTAGTCTATTCCGTATTATCGATGTCCAGTCTCGATAATACTACGACTGGGGATATTTAATGATTAAACCCTTATGGATTGATACTGTCTCATATCATCCCAATCCGGAACTAATCATATGGACTTTTACCATTTATATATCAAAGTAAATAAATTATGAAATGTTAAAAGGCAATTTCATTACTACATAGTTAATTTTGTAAAAAACACAATGTCTTTTACAAACAGTGACGCTATGGGTCATAATTATCTAACAACATTTTCACCAGTTGCCATGATTAAATCCATTCGGATCATGCTTGCTATTGCTGCATATTTCGATTACGAGATATGGCAGATGGACGTCAAAACTGCTTTCCTTAACAGAAACCTTTTGGAGGATGTTTATATGCAACAGCCTTATAGTTTTGTCGCACCAAGACTTGCAAACAAGGTTTGTAAGTTAAATCGATCCATTTATGGATTGAAGCAAGCATCGAGTTCTTGCAACCAACGTTTTAAGGAGATCATCAAATAATATGATTTCACTCAAAACGAGGACGATCCTTGTGTATATAAGAAGGTTAGTGGGAGTGCACTGACATTCATTGTCCTTTATGTTGATGATATATTGCTTATGGGAAATGACATTCCCATGCTACAATCAGTGAAAGCTTGGCTTACATTAAAATTCTCCATGAAAGATCTTGGAGAATCAACATTTATTCTAGGAATAAAGATCTACTGGGATAGATCTAGAAAGCTGCTTTGACTCTCTCAGAGCACGTACATTCTCAAAGTATTGAAGAGATTCAACATGGATCAGTCCAAGAGGGGACTATTGCCAGTGTCATATGACATCACTCTATCTAAGGACATATTTCCTAAAACTCAAGATGGGGAAGACAATATGAGTGGGATCATGTTTTGTTCGATAGTCAGATCGATCATGTATGCCATGATATGTACACGACCTGATGTCTCATATCCTTTGAGCATGTGTAGTCGCTATCAGATCGATCCAGGTGATGGTCACTGGATGGCGGTTAAGAACATCCTTAAGTATCTTAGGCAAACTAAAGATGCTTTCTTAATCTATGAAGATGGAGAACTTAAGGTAACTGGATATACCGATGCAAGTTTCCAAACCAATAAAGACGAATCTAAGTCGCAATCCAGGTACATATTTTGTTTGAACAACGGAACAGTAAGCTGGAAATCTTCCAAGCAAGAGACTGTTACCGATTCAACAATAGAAGCGGAATATATTGCTGCAGCTGAAGCATCAAAAGAGGTAGTTTGGATCCGTAAATTCCTAATTGGATTAGGAGTAGTTCCGTTAGCTGCTGAGCCCGTTCCATTTTATCGTGAAAATAACGGGGCTATAGCGCAGGCTAAGGAATCGTGGTTTCATCAACAATCTAAGAATGTTCTTCGAAGTTTCCATCTGATTCGTAAGATCATACATCGTGGCGATATGAAGATCGAGAAAGTTGCATTAGAGGACAACATTGCAGATCCGCTGACGAAAGCTATTTCACAACAAAAGTTTGAGCGACATGTACATAGTTCATGTGTTAGATACTTGAGTGACTGGCTATAGGCCAAGTGGGAGATTGTTAGAAAATTATGACCCTTAGCGTGACAATTTATAAAAGACATTGTGGTTTTTATACAAATTGACTATGTGACAATGGAAATTGCTATTTTATCATTTTGTAATTGGATTAGTTGAATATATATAAATGATAAAAGTCTTTATGATTAGTTCTGGATTATAAGATATGAGACAGTATCAATCCACTAAGGTCTAATCATTAAATATCCCTAGTCGTATTATTATCGAGACTGGACGTTGAAAATGCAAAATAGACTAATATTGCATTTATGCGCGTTGTGGGAGCATAACGGCATAGTTCTCATATATTTAAGTATTGGATACTTATGCAAGTGTGATAGGATGTTGTCGATGGTACAGAAATAGCTTCGCTCTGGATAGACCCCTCGGAATCCCATTGGTAGTATGACTATGTGTCTATGGGAATCCGATTCAGGGTAGATGCATTTGGTCTTAACGTGAGACTTACATCGCTAATACTTGTGACAATCAATACGCTTTAGTTTTGGTCATCCGGGATTTTAACAGGTTATGTGTACGTCTCTTCTGGGTTTATTGAGAATCGTAGAGTATTGGGTGTGATGTCAAGACGGAAATATCACTTCAGTCATATAGAGATGATGATCACGCAGGGATACAAAACTAGTACTCTAATATATTGCAACCATCGGGATAATATGACAAGGTCATGATTATCCGATTAAAGAGACTAGTTACTTGTGATTCGATATATGTTTCGTACGAGACAGACACTACTCCAGCCTCATGTCTTGCATGTGACATCCGATGTCAGATCCCTATACGTAATACTACATATACTACGCCTGGAAAAAGATTATATATTCCATTAAGAATATTTCTGGAGAATTGGGTAGGCACAGTGCTTTGCTACAAGCCAACCATATCTTGTAAATCGGTAGGCACGTGGTACGAGGTACGTACTTAATCGGATAGTTCGATAACCGAATTTACTACTAACATATCCAAGGGTCTTTTGGGTCGCTTCCCAAAGGTTCACCGATGACAGTTGACTCGATTAGAATTAATCTAGGATTAATTAAGAGAGAGAGAATTAATCTGGGATTAATTGAGGTATTATTTAATATGGGATTAAATGGGTTCGGAAGAGAGAAAATCGATTAATTTGGAATTAATCGATAAAATAAATTTAATGGTTAAATTTGATTTTTCTATTTAATTTATCTATATGGGATAAAATTAATATATCAGATATATTAATTGGAATTAGATTTCAATACGAAATTAAAGTCGGACTTTAATATGAGCGAACAGATTAATTTAGAATTAATTCATAAACGACATTCGTAATATATTTACGAGGCATTGTTATTTAATGAAATTAGATTTAATTATTTAGCGACGAAAATTCGTTTAGTCGGATTATATGGATCCAAGCCGCGGTAAATATTCATTGAGACTTTTTGAATTTTGAATTCAAAAGGTGCGGCCCACTTCACATGTGTTAAGTGGTGGTTAGGAGAGTGGTGTGTATTTATGCCAAAACCACTTACTTTCCAACCATTTAGTTTTGGTTTAAGTGAAACCAAAACCCCAACTACATGGTTTTAGGTGAAAATGGTAAAAACCCTTTACCAAAATCAAATGAACCTCGCTTCCAACAATACACACTAGCAAAACACAAACCAAAGGAACCCTAATTGGGCGTGTGACTCTCCTCCTCTCTTCTTTGATTTTATTGCAAAATCAATCAAGTTAGCACTTCAAGGTGCTAACAAAGGTGATAGGGAAACTCACTCAAGGGTTGGAATCAACACTTAAAGCTTGGAGCTTCAATAACACAATACAAATTTTGAAATTCAAATCCGATCATTGTATGTCTTTCCGCACCTTTTAATGATCTTATTTACACATAATCATGCTTAATAGATCCTTGCATGTTCTAGGAACACTAACACCAGGTACACCTTTTCTGGGTATACTGAGAATTATAGTGTATTGGGTGTGATGTCAAGATAGAAGTATCACTTCAGTCATTTGGAGATGATGATCACGTAGGATGCGGAACTGGTACTCTTTAGTACTGCAGTCATCGGGCTAATATGACTAGGTCATGAATATCCGATTATAGAGACTAGTTACCAGAGATCCGATATATGCTTCGTATGGTGCAGACATAATTCTTGCCCCATGACTAGCATGTGACATCCGATACTGGATCGTAATACACAATACTACGTATACTACACCTAACAAAGATTACATATTCCTTAAAATAATATTTCTAGAGAATTGGGTAGGCACGACGCTTTGCTAGAAGCCAACCAAGTCTTGTAAATCGGTAAGAATGTGGTACCTGGTACGCACGTGTTCGGATAATCCGACGACTGTATTTACTGCCAACATATCTATGAATCTCATGGGTCGCTTCCCGAAGATTCACCGATGACGTATGACTCGAATCTAAATAATCTAGGATTAATTAGAAGAGAGAGAAAACTAATCTAGGATTAATTACGGCGAGAATTTATCTGGGAAAAAATTTAATTAATAAGATAGAACGATTAATCGAAATTAATCGATTAAAATAATATATTTGATATATTAAATGAAATTAGATTTCATAATGAAATTAAATTGGATTTTAATTCGGGCGACCGAATTAATTTAGAATTAATTCGCGAGCGACTTTAATAGTAATTTTGCTAGGCATAATTATTTAGTTAAATTTGATTTAATGAAAGTCGCAACGGAAAAATTCGTTAATTCGGAATTAAGGAACCTAATCCCGGAATGTGTTTTGCAGGCCCACTCGCATTTTGATTCAAGTTGGGCCACCACAAGTCACATCATCTTGTCAACTTTGTCAAACTTTTTGGTTGATGGAAGTTGTTGGTAGTTGATGACTTGTAAAACACTTTAGCTTGATTTGTGATAGATTTTTACCAACTTTTATTATTTTTGGTATATGTCTTTTATTTTTATTTTTTTTTGAAAAGAAACACAAGTCAACAAATCACAAATATTCTCTCTCTCACTCTCATTTCTTGCAATTGGCGTGAACATTGGCCAATTTTTCTCTTATTGGGCGTGAACCTATGGTTCATTTCCTTTGATTTTTTATTCAAAAATCAATAATGCTAGCACATCAAAGGAGTCATTGAAAGGTGTTAGGGACACTTACCCTTGAGTTTGGAATTCAAGAACAAGCTTGGAAGCTCAGCATACAAATCAAAAGAAGCTTAGAGCAACTTCAAAGGAGCAAAAGTTTTTTAACTCTCCACCAACATCCAATCCGTTCAAAGTAAGTATTTCTGCTACTTCTTTGCTTATTCACATGATTTTATGCTTAATGATCTTGGATTTTGTTCTTAAAGAACCCAACAATAGTGTCATAGCCTAAATTAAGCATGAAATGAAATTGGGTTCTTAATCTTGAATTTTGGTAATTTTGATTTGAGCATGATTTGATCAAATTATTTGTTTGAGTCTACTTAGATAATGTTAACTTAGAGTTTTGCATGATTAATTTGATGAAAAATTAATTGGATTAATTTTCCCCAAATCATTAGGCTTGGCCGAATCTATAGAACCCTTTTAGCTCTTGTGATTTTTGATTTTAAGCCATTGGATGTGTTTAGAATGTTTGGATATATAGATTGTGATTAAATTGGATTGAAATCAAAATCGGATATAAAAATCTCTTGATTGCAGTGAGCTATTGGAAGCATGTTGGGATTGATTTTGCTTTAATTTGTGTTGGACATAAGTTGATTAATTAAAGCATGATTAATTATTTTAATTGGTGTTTTGAAAATATTAATTTAACTAATTAATTATGGCTAATACACTTAATTAAATAATTGTGATACTTGGAATATTGTGATTAAATAAATTAGCCTTTAATTTTGTATTAGGCTAATGTTGTTATATTTTGGCTTAATGGACTTGTTGGGCCAAGTTCGGTTTAGGATAATTGGTTGGATCCAATTGGGCCTAAAACCATTTCCATAAAGTCCGAATATGATAATTGGGTCTTTAAAATTTAATTGGGCCTAATTGATTTTTGGCATAGGGTGATTCCTAATTGGGCCTTGACATCTTGGGTTTGACACATAATTTCCAAAGCCCATGCCTAAAGAACTAATTAAAAGCCCATTGGACTTTATTGAATAGTAATGGATACTAATTGGGCTTTTGAGACCCATAAAGATTAGATTTGGAATCCAAGTCTAAAAGGCACATTTAAAGTGTAATTATTTAATTCGGAATTAATAAAGAATTATTATTGAATACAAATTAAATTGGATTTAAATTATAGTTCGATATAATACAAGAATACATACTTTGAGTACTTATTCTTAACGAGTTGGACTCGCACAAATCAAATCGTTATTTGAACATTGGATGGTCAATAATCAAAGATTAATTAATTGGATTAGTTTGATTGGTAACATGCTTTGTGTGAATAATGTATATCAGATGGATATTAGATGGGAGAGTGCAATATTAAAAAATTATTGTTATAAATTTAGAATTTATTAAATTGGACCTACGTGTCCAGTTTTTATCTCTTGACTCTTTGTAATTCTCTTCTCACCTATTCCCCTCAATGTAAATAAGGTTCTTTAGAAGTATGAATAGTGCTAGCGATAGAGGAAATTGAGATATTTGTTCTATGAACAAAATATATCGTATATCCATCCGCATATCATTATTATTTTATTCGCACCTTATCATGCTTTTAGAATGCATGCTTAGGGGTGTATGATGAGACCTAATTAAAGATAATAAATTGGTTGCCAAATCGCGACAAAAACCCTCAACAAATATGTAGCGATTTCCTTCCATTGATTGATTCTCTCTCAAGATCCAAGATTGGCATTGGTTTATTGGCCAAAGTCAAGATCTTTGTCCATCGCGGATGTGTTTGAATCAAGAAGGCGTTGTTCCATATCGTATGCCTTAGGCAAGTTGTGATTTGTTGGTTAAAGTCAAGGTCACTTCTTGTTCATCGGCCTCGATTACGAAGCTTTCCCATTGTCAATGGGTCACTCTTAACTAGAATCATTAAGCTTGTTAAGCCAAAGCCAAGACTTAGTTGATTTAGAGGAAAATGATAGGGAATATATTGGATATATTGGCGTATATTGGATATATGTTTCGGACTTGGAGGTCCACCTACTGGATCTAGGAATTGGATGGGTTCCAATTGATCTTAGAGATCTACATAGTTAAGTTTCATAAAACTTGTTGGCCAAAGTCATGGTTGTATGTTATTTAACAGGATCCTAGCCCACTAGGAAACTAGGTTTCCCTAGTACTCCATAGAGGATTAGAGGCTCGCCGAAAAATAGTGGGAGGCAAGTATTAAATTTGTAATTTTGTTTAGATATTTTCCAATACACGCTCATTTCATGTTTCATCATTAATAATATTTTATTGTTGTTCTAATTTAACAGTTGGACTGTATTCAAACTACTTCATTGTAGATGATTATATAATTAGATTATAGTAATCATATATTTGAATTTAACCAATCAAATTGTAGTTGATAATATAATTAGACTATAGTAATCATTATATTCAATTGTACTCGAAATCATTGCTTGGATAGTTGCACTATTGGAATTAAGATAACTGAAAGATTAGCGTTTAAAACATAATCCTAGGTGAAAATGACTTTAAACTGCTCCAATTTTCAGAATAGGAATAGAATCTCAGGATAGTCCTGGAGCTGAAAAGTTATTCTATTTGATAGAGAAACCTCTCGGGCTTGAGCCCGGAGTTGAGCAAATAGTAGAGCATGAGCTTTTGAAGACTAATGGTGATGATAACTTTAGTGCTTAATCTGTTATGCTTGTCGCAAAGACTCTTTAATTTTGTAGTCAAAATTAAGGATTAGATCCTTACACCATGATGTTGAAATTAAAGGATCTTCATAGATCTAAAATTAGATCTTAGAAGTACGAATTGCAAAAGATTCTCTTTCGCTCGCGTATATCAGAGGGTACATCTGACGAATACTAAGTGTTGTAGATGATTGCTGACATCAAACAGCTAGGTTAGCTGGGCATTACCTACGTGGCCGAGACTTCTAAAGATTTGATCTTATAGTCTCTACCCGAATATTGGGAAGGTTCATTATGAACTAAGAGAAAACTCTTAGAGAATTGATGGCTATGCTCAAAGAGGTAGAGCCAAAGCTTCTAAAAAAGGCAAAGGTAAAATTGTCACAGTCTTCTAGAAAGATAAAGGACATATCCCAAGATGTCTGCCTAAACTGTGGCAAACGGGTTCACTAGAAGCATGATTATTGTATGGACAAGGCAGACATGAAGGAAGTAAAGGCGGGGCAAGGCTCCGTCTTCAAGTGTGTTTGTCATAAAGATGTTCACTACTAGTTTCAAAATTAGATTTTTTATACTAGATGTGGTACATAAATAAGCACTGATGGGCAGAATCTGCTAATTAACATGAGACTAACTTCAGATGAGATCGCCCTGCTACTCAAAAATGGGCAGAATCTGCTAAGTTTTGGAATTTCCCTTGGGGCATATACTTAAATTAGGAAACTATTATAATATACCTAGTTTGACTAAAACGTGATCTCTATATCTAGCATAACCTGTTGCGGGTATACCTTTATATTCTAGAACACTAAGTGTTTTGTTTATAAAGATGATATTGAGATAAACAAATTAGATGTGAATAACAGTATTTATATTTAGAATGTAAATGAATCTCAAACATATAACATGACAAAAAAATAGCTCAAACTGAATTAATCAGATGAGAATTATTTGTGGCATTGTTGTCTAGGACACATTAACAAGAATCGTATATCCACACTTTCGAAGAGTGGGTACTAGGACGGATTTGATTCTAATTCAAATGATGTCCATGAATCTAGTTTATTAGGTAAAGTGCCTAAGACACCTTTTACTTAGTAAAAGTGCAAGTGCCACCGATCTATTAGCCCTCATTCATAGTGACGTAAGTGAATCCATGTCTAGCTAGGCTAGAGGTGGATGTGAACACTTCATAACCTTTACAGATGTGGCATCACGTTATGGTTATGTGTTTCTTGTGAAACAAAGTAAGAAACTTTTGAGTAATTCAAAGAGTACGAAGTATAAAAATAGACCGACAAGAGTGTTAAAACTTCACGATTGGATCATGGTGGAAATAATTAAGCAATATGTTTCACGATTATTTGAAAGAGTATAGTATTCTTTCAAAATAGACCTCTCCCAAAATATCTCAATTTGATGGTGTGTCCGAACAGAGAAACCAAACTTTTTCGGACATAGTAAGGTTGGAGATGAGTCACTTTAAGCTATATTTTTCCTTCTGAGGATACACATTAAACAGTGCAATACTTATTTTGAATTAGGTTCCATGAAAATCTGTTTGACAGACTTCATATTAGATATGAACAGGAAAGAAACCGGGTTTTCTCATTCCTGAAGATTTGGGAATGATGGGCATACGTTTGGATGATAGTGCCTAATTTGTAGGTTATCATAGGGAAACCAAAAGTATAATACTTATACAACTCACAAGAGAATAATGTAATTGTTGCTCTCCATGCGGTTTTCCTAAGCGGAATACCTATATGCAGTGGCAAGTGGGAAGAAAGTAAAACTCGATGAAAATCAGAGTAATACTATTCCAGGCACCGATTCCTTAACGGAACAGAAAACGTTTATCAATGATGAAACTATACCACAATATTCGAACACACAAGAACCACGTAGATCGGAGAGAGTCAGAAAACAACCTGAGAAGTGTAGGTTTCTTATCTCACCTCATGAAGATGTCAATCTTATTGAGGAATACAAACTCGCTACGTATGAGGAAGTGATACAAGGTATCGACTCCCCATTATGGTAAAATACTATTAAGTCCGAAATGGATTCCATGTTACCAACCAATTTTGGACATTGGTTGATATACCAGAAGGCATTGTGCCTAATGGTACTATATGAGTCTTAAAAGAAGACATACATGGATGGCAACATTCAAATGTATTTAGCTAGGCTTGTACAGAAAGGGTGTCGTTATCAACATAGTGACGATTACGATGAAATCTTTTACTCGTTGCCATGATTAAATCCATTCGGATAATGCTTGCTAAAGCTACATGTTTCATTTATGAAATATGACAGCTGAACATCAAAACTATTTTCCTTAAACGGAAACCTTTTAGAGGATGTTTATCAACATCTTGACGGTTTTGTTATACCAAAACAAGTAAACAAAGTTTGCAAGTTAAATCAATCCATTTATGGATTGAAGCAAGCATTGAATTCTTGGAACTAACGTTTTGATAAGATCATAATGGTATATGATTTAATTCAAAATGAATATAATTCTTGTGTATATAGGGAGCGCACTGACAATAAATGTCTTATGCGATGATGACTTGTTATTTCTTGGAAATGATATTCCCATAATATAATCAGTGAAAGCTTGGCTTTCATGAAAATTCTTCGTAGAATACTTGGGAGAGGCAACCTTTATTCTATGAATAAGGATCTACTAGGTTAGATCTAAAAGTTGTTGGTACTCTCTGAGAACTCGTACATTGAAATATATGTACGCGACCTGTGTTTCATATGATTTAATATGGAATCACAATCAGGCCAATCCAAGCGATGTTCATTAGATTGATGTTAAGAACATCCTTAAGTGTCTTAGACGAACTAAGAATGCTTTCTTAAGCTATAGAGAAGGGAACTTGAGGTGACTGGGTTCACCGCTGTAAGTTTTCAAACTGAGAAAAATGACTGTAAGTCCTAATAAGGGTACTGTATAGTTTGAATAACGGACCAGTGAGCTGGAAATATTCCAAGCAAGATACTATTACCGAATAAACAACAAAAGTGGAATATTGCTGCAGTTGAGGCAGCAAAAGAAGAATTTTAGATCTATAAAATTCCTAATTAGATTAGGAATAGTTCTGTTAGCAGCTAAGCTATGCTGCAACACAGGCTAAGGAACCGCGGCTCATCAACGATCCAAGTATGTACTTCAACTATTTCATCTGATTCGTAAGATCATACATCATGGCGATGTGATGATCGAATAAATCCCATCAGATGATAACCTTTCAAATCCGCTGACGAAAGCTGTTTCTCAATAGAAATTTGAGCAACCCATACATAGTTCAAGTGTAGGACACTTGAGTGATTGGCTATAGGCCAAGTGGGAGATTATTGGACAATTATGACCTATAGCATCACTATTTGTACAAAACATTGTGTTGTTGTACAAATTAACTATGTGACAAAGGAAATTGCTCTTTTATCATTTGTAATTGGATTACCGGATATATATAAATGATGAAAGTGCATATGACTAGTACCAGATTTTTAAGATATGAGACAGTATTAATCCACTAAGGTTTAATCATTAAATATCTCTTGTCATAGTATTATCGAGACTGGACATTGATAATGCGGAATAGGCTAGTATTACACTTGTGCCTGTTATGGAAGCATAACGACATAATTCTAATATATATGGGTATAAGATACTCATGTGAGTGTAATATGAGATTTTGTTTACCGATGGTACGGAAACAGATTCACATTGGATAGACCCATCGGAATCCCATTGGTAATATGACTATGTGTCAATGGGAATCCGAATCAGGGTATGTGTATTTAGTCTTAACCTGAGACTTGCATCACTGATACTTGCGACAATCAGTATACTTTAATTTTGGTCGTCTGGGGCTTTAACAGGTTCCATGTACGCCTCTTCTGGGTATATTGAGAATCGTAGTGTATTGGGTGTGATGTCAGGATGGAAGTATCATTTCAGTCATATGGAGATGATGATCACGTAGGATACAGAACTAGTACTATTTAGTACTACAGTCATCAGGATAATATGACTAGGTCATGATTATCCGATTATGGAGACTAGATACCAGAGATCCAATATATGCTTCGTACGGGAAAGACATAATTCCAGCCCCAAGCCTAGCATGTGACATCTGATACTGGATCGTAATACACAATACTACGTATACTACGCCTGACAAAGATTACATATTCCTTAAAAGAATATTTCTGGAGAATTGGGTAGGCACGACGCTTTGCTATAAGCTAACCATGTCTTGTAAATCGGTAAGATCATGGTACCGGGTATGCACATGTTCGGATAATCCGACGATTGTATTTACTACCAACATATCCAGGGATCTCATGGGTCGCTTCCCGAAGATTCACCGATGACGTATGACTCGAACATAATTAATCTGGGATTAAATAAAAGAGAGAGAAAATTAATCTAGGATTAAGTACGGTGAAAATTTTATCTGGGATAAAATTCAATTAATAGAGAGAGAACGATTAATTCGGAATTAATCGATTAAAATAATATATTCGATATATTAAATGAAATTAGATTTCATAAAGAAATAAAATTGGATTTTAATTCGGGCGAACGAATTAATTTAGAATTAATTCGCGAGGGACTTTAATAGTAATTTTGCTAGGCATAATTATTTAATTAAATTTGATTTAATTAAAGTCGCAATGGAAAAATTCGTTAATTCGGAATTAACGAGCCCGAGCTCAGAATGTGTTTTGCGGGCCCACTCGCATTTTTAATCAAGTGGAACCAACCACAAGTCACATCATCTTGTCAACTTTGTCAAACTTTTTGGTTGATGGAAGTTGTTGGTAGTTGATGACTTGTAAAACACTTTAGCTTGATTTATGATAGACTTTTACAAACTGTGATTATTTTTGGTATATGTCTTTTGTTTTTGCTTTTTTTTTTTAAAGAAACACAAGTCTCTCTCTCTCTCTCATTCCTTGCAATTGACATGGACATTGGCCAATTTTTCTCTTCTTGGGTGTGAACCTAGGGTTCATTTCCTTTGATTTTTGATTCAAAAATCAATAATGCTAGCACATCAAAGGAGTCAATCAAAGATGTTAGGGACACTAATCCTTGAGTTTGGAATTTAAGAACAAGCTTGGAAGCTCAACATACAAATCAACGGAGCTTGGAGCAACTTCAAAAGAGCAAACTTTTTGAACTCTCCACCAACATCCAATCTGTTCAAAGTATTTCCACCACTTCTTTGCTTATTCACATGATTTTATGCTTAATGATCTTGGATTTTATTCTCAGAGAACCCAACAGGAGGGACATGTCCCAAAGATGGTACCGCATGGGGATATGTCCTCCAATTTATAATAACATTTCAAATGATACATGGAAGGGGTATAACCTTTAGGAACCAAAGCAAATGGAGCCCTTATAGCACTCTTCCATGTCTATTTAAGGAGAGTTGAAGTTTATTCTCATCATTCAATTTTGATAACAAGTCTTGAGTCTCAAATATTTAAGTTTTTTTAGCGAATTAATCCAACATTTTTGAGTTCGTGTTCTTGTGAGGAGTGCCATTCTCAAGAAGTATCCAAGGATTTCTGGGAGAATATTTGCCATTTGCATCTTTAGAGCACCGAGACAGAGGCTAATAAGTTTTTAAGGACCGAAAGATCTCGACATAGATTAAATTTCACTAATAATCTCAGGTTTCCAGGTTTTTTCTTTAATTTCCTAGTCTTAGGGTTTATTGGCATAGTTGGTTGTTTTTTATTTTGATTTGTTTAGATGCATGTTAATTTATGTTTAATGACACCATACCAAAAACATGATTCAGTTTCGACATAAACTACAAAGTTGTAGATAGTTGAGCTACTTTCCAACTCAACTTGAATTATCTTATTTGGACATCGTATGAGAAAGTTATGGCCAAAATACTTAAGGATATGCAAATTAGAAAGTCACTAGTGCAAATAGGGAACTTCGGGTTTTCATTAATTTTGCTCAGTTCTTTATATAATGTATTCTAAACAATAAAATAATGAATATTAGTGCATTTAACACTAGGCAACCGGAAATAATTAAATGAACCCCAAGAATCGTGAATCACTATTTTGTAAAAATAAAACCCATTTCAAGATCAAGTTAGACCCCCAAGTAACATGTCATTGAAAACCCTTTTTCAATTATTGAAAAAACCTTGCTAGCTATTTGAAGACGCCACAAAGATAGCTAATTGTAGGCATTGCATTTTTGCATATCAGCCCAATGATGAGTCTCGTATGGAGGCAACTACTTCTTTAGTCATGAAAGTCGCGGGAAACGGACGTTGGAAGGGTAAAGTTGGAAACTAGAATTTTTGTTGGATTTTATCTGAGTTGTTTAGCTTCGGCTGCTTGTTGGACTTCCGTTTTAAAGCTTACCTAAGGCCCAAAAGCCAAACCAAACCCAAACCAAACCCAAAAACCCAAGTCACCCAAGTCAAACCAAGCCCATGCCCAAGGAGGGGATTCACGCCCATATGCTCCTTATTTAGGTAAATAGATATTTAATCACATGTTTAAATCAAATAAAATCCTTACCTAAATAAAAGAAATCAAATCAAATCCCTACCAAATCAAATCCAATCACAAATCCAAATTAGGAGATCTATTCCTTATTAAAAGATGTCACCATCAATAGAAATCCTACTCCTAGTCGTATAAGGGAAACCTCCTCTCTTTTGCCTATAAAAAGAGGCCTTCACCCCCATTCACAACCTTAGCTCACATATCTCTCTCACACAACCCCCCAGCCTCTCACGCAGCCCAATCCCCTCTCCAAGCCTCCATTGCCGCATACAGAAACCCTGAGAAACCCTGCATTGCCACAAAAACCCCCCAAGCACCCCTTTGCCGCACAACTCACCATACATCCCTCTCTTGCCGCACCTTAACCACCCTTCACAGACCTTAAATCCACGCCTAAAACAGTCCCTAACATACCCTCTTACTACTGCCGCAAAACACCCCAAACACAGCCCCCAATCACACGCCCAAAACAGTCCAAAAACCCACTACACTGCCTCGCAAAACTACCGCACTTCACCCCGCTGTTCTGCCCAGTTTTTGTGCGGTTTTAACCCATCAAAACAGTCCCCGAAACACCCTTAAAACTGCAGTAAAAAACTGCATAAATACCCCCAAAAAAACCCTCAAAACCGCAGCCCTTTTAGCCTTCCAAATCACCCGAAACAGTCCGCTAATCACCAAAACAGTGACCTGAAACGCAGCAGCAAACAGCAGCAAAACGGACTTAAAACAGCAGCCCGAGCATCAAAACAACGAGGAAAAACAGTGAGCAAACAAATCGGAAAAGTATCGGATCATTCGCCCTTCCAACGGACGTGTAACGCCCTTTCTTGAGACGACAAAAGAGGTTAGACCTGAGGGCACCCTTTTACTTATCTTCTTTCGTTTTATTTATTTATTTTTGATAAATAATTGCATGAGAGTCGTTTGAGGCATGATTTGATTGTTGGATGAGCGGGATATGTGTTCCCTTTTGTGGTATATCGGATGGAAACCCGGACGTAAATTCCATAGCCGATTCCGAATGGACGGTAGTATGGTCTGCACTCGGGATACAATACCACGTACCACTTAAGATACACGTATCTCGTCTCATCCAAATTGTATTTGAGCATGTTGTAGTTCTAGGTTGTTTATTTATTATTTTAAGCATGTTTTAGTTTCGTTATTTAATTTTAAAGCATGATTATGTTCTTTTTTTTACGCATGATATTTGTTTAGTTTATATTTATGTTTAAGTAATTATTTGTTTACGTTGGTTTGATGGCTTAATATGTTCAATGTGTGATATTGTGTGTTTATCGTTTTAAGACTTATTTTTAAGCATGCGAACTTAGATTAGGAGTTAGTTAGACGGAAGCATCTTAGATCTAGGTGACACTTGAACATGATTATTGAGTAGATGCGGTCGATTTATTGCACGAATTATATCATCACAATGACATAAGTAAGGGACCATTCCGAACCCAACGGTTTGAGGTCTTCCCTTGCGAGGGGTGAGTGCGGCCTTAAACCTTTGTCCCGGTTCACACCGGGTGGCGACTCCATTATTCTCCGGTTTAGTCCCCCGCGGACTATTCCGTACTCTCAACTAGGCCCTGAGTCTAGAACAGCATGCGTCGCCCAAGTTCTGTTGTCTACAGTCTGGCGACTCCACTGGGGATAGAGAATCGGCCTCGAAATCATGTCTTGTGTTGTTTATAATTTATGCATTAGTTGACCGTGTCTGTAGTGGGTTGAGGGGGTTAATCAAAGGCTTAGTTAAAGCTAGGTGATGGTTGGGTGTCTTCCTTCATTCACTACCTTTCGAGGAAAAGCTGTGAAGGCACCTAGATGATCATTACCCGTAGCTTGTTGTGATAGACTAGTTTGGAGGACTCGTTGTTTATTCCTGTCACCAAGCGATAAGAGCCTAAGAGGCTAGGGTACTTAAGAGAGCCTCGCTCCACCCTCCCTCTGGGGAATCTACAACGGGAAGTCCATTCGACAGTCAGTCACACACCATAACTCGTTGGCACGTACCGTAAGGTATAAAAAAGGTGCGCTCACTTGGTCGTTTGAACCCTTGAGTGGGGAGTCCTAGTTGTGGGCAAACCTTCGTCAGCGAGAGCCTTTGTCCGCGCCCCGTGAACCCACTCGTGAACCTTAGCCATAAGAACCCGTAGTTAGTCATCTTATAATTATGTGTGATGGGCCGCCGTCATTTGGATCCAGTTGGACCTTCTGTCAAAGGGTATGAACCTGTTGGGCCATTTAAACTGGGACAAGTTTGTGTCTTTTGACAGTTGGGCCAAAAGCTTCTAGAATGCCGGTGGGCCATTTTGTGAATAGGGCCTCTTATCATTTGAAGCCATTTAGCCATATCACCGCAAAGTGTAAACCTGTTGGGCCTTTTCAACTGGGACAAGTTTGCACCGCGCGATAGTATGATTGAATACTTTAAAATGATAATGGGCCACGTAGTTTAAATTTTCTTTTTATAATTTTATATTACATGCATCGCACACATATGCACTGACACGTGGCCTTAAAAGAGGCAACATAGATTCCCGTTGGGTTAGAGAAGAGGGGAGATTAGTCAAAAGACCTTCAGCGAATATGAGTGAATCCGTCAACGAGGGGTCTAGAATGGATCAGATGGAAGCTAACTTCGCCAAGATGACCGAACAACTGCAAGCTCTGACTGCTGCCATGTCTGGTATGGCTGTGCCCCGCGCTGCGGGAGGATCTGAGAATGAGAGGCGGGAGAGCCCTCAAAATGGATTGAATGATGATGCTCCGGTATTTGATGATGATTTGGCTGACTATGCCGCTGGTAGGATAGCTGGGACTCAGGCTGAAATGCAAAAGCTCCGTGATCAGATGGAGTCTGTTACCCGTAAGTTGAAGGGGAAGCATGAGGATCTACTGGATTATGACTCAATGACTTTTGAGGAACAATTGCCCGCGCAGTTCAAAATGCCTGATATTGCTAAGTTCAACGGGAACGGAGACCCGAGAGTCCACTTGAGGCAGTATGTCTCGATGATGAGTTCAGTTGGCCTATCTCAGCGCCAAGTCCAGAAGATGTTCGGGATGTCACTCGAGGGGGCACCTGTGGTTTGGTATCATAGCCTTGAGAAGAAGGTTAAAGAAGATTGGAGGGAGTTGGCTGATGCCTTCTTGAAGCAGTATGTGACGGACTTAGAGATCGACCTGTCGCTCCGCGACTTGGAGAATACTAAGCAGAAGCCTGAGGAGAGCTTTAAGGAGTATGTTGACCGCTGGAGAAGCCAGCTCTTAAAGATGCAGACCAGGCCTTCCGAGAAAGATCAGATCAAGATGATCATTAAGGGGACTAAACCCTCGATCTATAGTAAACTGAGGAGAATGACTTCGATGATTGCAGATTTCCGCCAGCTGAGAGAGACTGTAATGGATATTGAAGAGGAGGAGGCTGAGAACAGAAAGTTCTATAGTTTGAACAAGAGGACTGTCGGAGGACCCTCAGGAGCTAAGCCTGTTACTGCGGAGATTGCAGCCATAAAGAATAGGCGCTTTTCTAACTTGGGTAGACCTTTGTCCAAGGTACTAGAGAAGCTACTGAGGCAAGGGCTGTTAAAACCCCTCGAACCAAAACCACTACCAAATCCTCCCCTATCAAACCTAAACATGAGCCACTTTTGCCATTTCCACCAACAGCCTGGTCATGACACCGATAACTGTGCCCGGCTTCGCCACGAAGTCCAAGACCTAATAGACTCCCACAAAATCCCCGACCCTGAAAAAGAACAACCAAACACTCACCGCAACCCTCTACCCAATTATCACTCTTTCCCCCCACCTACCTACATGATCAACTCTGGCCTACCTGAGGACCTTGTCCTCCAAACCTTTGACCAAACAGCCTTTTACCTCGGTATTTGGGACAGTAATAGTGAAGATAAGGCAGAACAGAAGAAGGATTTCTGGGAAGACTTCTCAAGTGGGGGTGAGGAAGAAGAAGTGAAAGGCATGACCCGGAGTGGGCGCTTTTACAATGATGCTACTGAGAAAGAGAAGGGAAAGGAAGTCCTAGAGGAAGGTCGTGAGGTAACCGAGAATACTGAGAAAGCTGAGGGTGGTATAGTGCTGCAGTAGTTGAAGAAGACTCGGGCACATCTGAGCATCTGAGAATTATTGTGTGCATCTGGAGAACACCGGCGGGCTATGGTAGAAGCCCTGAGTAAAATAGTAATACCGGAAGATGCTAATCCGGCTATGTTTGTGGGTTCAGTGCAGAAGGAAGACGTATTGATAACCTTCTCAGATGAAGAGCTCCCGGCTGAAGGGAGAAACCATAACAGGCCTTTGTTCATCCGAGCTGAGGTGAGGGGCAAGAGAACTTCTTGTGTGATGGTGGATGATGGCTCTTCCATCAATGTATGCCCATTGAAAATTCTGGCAAGGCTGGGTATTAAGCCATCTGAGTTGAGTCCTTCCAACATGACTATCAAAGCCTATGATGATAGCAAGCGAGGAGTCGAAGGTACTTTTACCGCAATAGTCAAGGTTGGTCCAGTTGAGGATAAAGTGGAATTCACTGTGCTGGACATCCCAGCCACTTTTGCCTTATTGTTGGGAAGGCCCTGGTTCCATAAGCTTGGGGGTGTGCCCTCTACTTTGCATCAGATGATCAAGTCCCCTTATGACGGGAAAATCGTCACTTTCCGAGCCGAGGTGGATAATGCTGTAGCCGCTTTGGAATACAACCTTTCCCAAGGTTCCAAGTGTCAATAACTTTTGAAGAGTGGGTGGATCCCAAGGAAGCCCGAATTATGGAGAAGATGAAATTCGAGCCAGCCAAGGCTCAACACTGCCAGATTTCAAAGGGCAGAACACTCGAAAGGTTTGGGATATCTTCTGATGAGGACAAGCCCAAGGTCAAGAAGAAAGGGCTGAAGCTGATGGAGTGCTTTGTTAAGGCCTCAGGATATCAAGGAGAACCCGAACCGGTGGAAGTCAACGGGGTTGTGGTACCCGGATTCGAGATTTTCCAGGATATGCTTGGTGAAAAGCCGCTGGCGGGAGAAGTTGCAAAGAAAGAGGATGAGAAGTGGGAGGAAGAGCTCATGAAGCTGGAGACCCTAACACTCGGGAAAGAAGAGAAACCTGAGATAGATCCTGTTGTAGAGGGAGAAATATCTGTAGAAGATGAGGATATTTTCCTTCCAGATTTGTTTGAGTGTACTCCTTTTGTTGTTGGCAATAAAGACAATAATTCTGCTTACTTGACTGAGTCTCCGCTTTCTAACTTGCATGACTTAAGCATATTCGATATCAACTCTGTCAAAACGAATGCATTCAACCTTGGTACGCCTGAAAATCCCAAGGAAATCTTGATTGCAAGTGAAGTTACCGCCGAAGAGCGGAAGAACTTGAAAGAGATGTTGGTTAAATATGCCAAAGTGTCAATTGGTCTTATGAGGATATGCCTGGGGTATATAGAAGTATTGCCCAGCATGCGATACCGACATATCCGAACATGAAGCCTGTAAAGCAGAAACTCCGAAGGATGAGACCCGAATGGGCCGAGAAGGTCAGAGAGGAGGTCAAGAAGCAAATAGATGTGGGATTCTTGGAAGTAGTGAAATACCCCGAGTGGTTGGCCAACATTGTGCCTGTACCGAAGAAAGACGGCAAAGTCAGAATGTGTGTCGACTACAGAGATCTTAACAAGGCATGCCCAAAGGATGACTTTCCTTTGCCGCATATTGATGTGCTTGTGGATAGCGCAGCATTGTCTTCCATGTACTCATTTGCGGATGGGTTTTCAGGATACAACCAAGTGCTTATGGCCGAAGATGATAAGCACAAGACCACATTTGTTACAGAATGGGGTACTTATTGCTATAAGGTGATGCCGTTTGGGCTTAAGAATGCCGGAGCCACATATCAGCGGATGGCCACTACTTGTTCCACTACCTCACCTCATGCATAAGGAGATTGAGGTGTATGTGGATGACATGATGGTCAAGTCTGAAACGAGGGAGGGGCACATTGAAGCGTTGGAAAAGTTCCTTGAACGAGTGGATAAGTACAACTTGCGGCTGAATCCCAAGAAGTGTGTTTTTGGAGTAACATCGGGAAAGCTGCTCGGCCATACAGTTGGAATGGGTGGAATAGAAGTGGATCCCGAGAAGATTAAGGCTATTACTGAGATGCCGGCACCAAAGACAGAGAAAGAAGTCAGAGCCTTCCTAGGGAAAATCCAGTATATCAGCCGTTTCATCTTAAGTTGACATCGGTGTGTGAGCCCATCTTCAAGTTGTTGAGGAAAGATCAACCAAAAAATGGAACGAGCAGTGTCAGGAAGCATTTGACAGAATAAGGGAATATTTGGTGAAACCTCATGTGTTAAAACCTCCGATACAGGGTAGGCCTTTGGTACTTTATTTGGCTATTGAACCTGAAGCGCTGGGGGCGATGATGGTACAAGCCGATGAGACAGGAGTAGAGCATGCTGTCTACTACCTCAGTAAGAAGCTGCTTCCGTATGAAGCTCGCTATCAGGAAGTGGAGAAGATTTGTCTAGCAGTAGTATGGGCATCCAGGAAGTTACGCCACTACTTCCAGTCTTACAAGATCCAAGTGGTCGCAAAGGAGAATCCTTTGAAGTACTTGCACTCGGTACCCTCGCTGGTTGGGAAGTTGGGCAGATGGTTAGTGCTGCTGACTGAATTTGACATCGAATACCTCACCTCCAAGGTAATCAAAGGGCGAGCCGTGGCAGAATTCCTGGCCTTGCAACCTGTTGAAGGGGATCAGTACAAGTTTGAGTTCCCCGACGAAGAAATCCAAGCTATAGCAGTTCAAGGATGGAAGATGTATTTTGACGGAGCAGGAGAGTGAACGCAAAGGAGCGGGAATCGGATCGTAATAGTCACCCTGAGGGAAAACTTTGCCTATGGCCAAGAGGTTGACATTCGGAGTGACTAACAACATGGCTGAGTATGAAGCATGTGCATTCTGATTGACGGCATTGATAGCCTTGAGAGCTAGGAATGTTGAAGTTTTCGGAGACTCGATGTTGGTGATCCGGCAGATGCAAGGAGAATGGGAACTGAAAGAAGAACGGTTGAAGCCGTACTTATTCCATCTCAGAAGTCTGGCACAGACTATCCCCGATTGTAAATTTTAGCATTTACCGAGAGAGGAGAATCAGATGGCAGATGCATTGGCAACACTGGCCGCAACTTGGGAAAATCCAGAGAAACTGGTGATGAGACCGCTTGTGTTGACAACGGCAAGCAAGCCAGTCTATGAGATAGGTAGAATCCTGGAAGTGGAGGTCGATGATGGAAACCGTGGTACCATGAGATTCAAAGGTATCTGGAAATGCGGAGCTCCCGGAAGAAGCTAGAAAAAGGATAGAATAGCCATTCAGAAGTTGGCCTCTCAGTATGTGAGTCTGAAGGGAGAACTCTACAAGAGGCAGGGCAATGGTATTCAGCTGAAATGTTTAAAAAAGGAAGAAGCTCAGAAGATAATGGAAGAAGTGAACGCTGGTGTATGTGGACCACATATGAACGGATTGAACTTATCCCGCAAGATTGTGAGACAAGGCTTTTACTGGTCAACCATGGAAGCCGACTGCGCGAAACTGGTAAAGCACTGTCACGATTATCAAGCACACGACAATTTGAACCATCTGCCGCACACAGAATTACATGGACTGTCGGAGTCATGGACTTTCTCAGCTTGGGGAATAGATATGATCGGAGAGATTCGACCGAATACATCAAATGTGCATCGCTTTATAGTAGTGGCCGTAGACTACTTCTCAAAATGGGTAGAAGCCGAATCTTTCCGCAATGTTACAGCAAAGCAGATGGCGAAGTTTATAGCTCAGAATCTCATTTGCCGGTATGGTATGCCGCACCATGTAGTCACGGACAATGGAGTCCAATTTCAGGGAGAAACCAAGGCGATGCTACAGAAGTATGGAATCGGCCATCATAAGTCCTCACCATACAGGCCGCAGGCTAATGGGGCAGTCGAGGCAGCCAACAAGACGATAAAGACGATCTTGGCAAAGATGACTGAGAATTACAAGGACTGGGCTGACAAGCTACCATACGCCTTGTGGGGATATAGAACATCGGTGAGAACAGCAACATGAGCCACGCCATATTCTTTGGTTTATGGAATGGAAGCGGTACTGCCGGTGGAAGTTGAGATACAGTCCATGTGGGTGTTAGCAGAAGCAGAGTTGCCTGAACAAGAGTGGACCTCGCAAAGGTTTGAACAGTTGGCTCTGATGGATGAGAAGAAATGAAGTCTTTGCATCACATGCAGATCTATCAGAAGAGGCTGGCTCGAGTGTTCAATAAGAAGGTGCATCCTACCAAGATCAAGAAAGGTGATCTCGTGCTTAAGCAATCGAAGCCGTCGATGACAGACCCAAGAGGGAAGTTCAGACCGAATTGGGAAGGACCATACATTGTTCAGAAGGTAATGGGAAATGGAGCGGTGAGACTGTCGGACTTGGAAGGGAATGAGTTCACAGAGCCGATCAACGTTGACAGATTGAAACTGTATTTTACCTATGGGATAGAAGACTGAATAGTCACCCGCAGAAGACCTAACCCGACGGGGATAAAGAAAAGTCTTGCATGCATGCATACATATAACCCATTATTGCATTCTTTTTTTGTGTGTTTTGTGTTTTTGTTTTGTATTCACATTCACAGGTTTCGAAGACAGAAAGTGACAACAGCAAAGACATGCCAATCAGAAACAGCGAAAGCACTGTGTTGAATTTGGATAGAAATCCTAGGGCTGAGGTCCAAATCGTTGCTAAGATTCAGATGGTAATCTGAGGTTGAGGCCCATTTTGAGTTTGAGTTTCGGGTATGGATCCCGGGGGCGAAGCCCACATGGTCAGCCGTAGAGAGGAAGAGTTCCTTAGAGTGAGTGAAAAATAATTAATAATAATAATTATGAGTGAGAGAGAAATCTTTGATGGGTAAACATATGTCCGGTGATGACATTGTGTGCTGTAGAGAGAAGCCTTAGAAATGAGAAGTGCGAGATGCGCTCTTATCTGGTATTCGGAATGGATTGATCTCTGCTAGACTCATAAAGCACTTGATAAAGGTATCTCAACAGTAGAAGCCGGAGCGGTTGATGAGATGACCAGTTGAAGAGATGGTGGATCGGTGAATGACCGTTTGCCTGGATGTCCACGCTGATTTGCCTTTGCTACGATACATGATATGGTTGGAAAATAAAGAAAGAAAAGTCTCTGCAATGAAAAGAAAAATAGACCGCCTATAACCAATAAGCGTGAAACTACCCATGGGCGAGTATTAGGACCACCATGAGTAGAAATGCTACCTTAACGGGTAGGTGCGTCAAGAAAAAAGAGAGAAATAGAGAAAAAAGAAAAAAAAAAAGGAAAAGAAAAATCCAAAGAAAGAGATGATGCAATAAAAGAATACCATATCATATTGAGTATGCTATAGTAATCACAGAACGTGACCCAGACATCCAGGTTGGTTAGACCCACTGGTCCGATTCTCCGAAGCGAAATCATCGAATTGGCTGACTTAAGGAATAAGCTGCGAAAGAGCCTTAGCACACACACACTAGGAGTCTAGTTCAGATCACCCGTTCAGAGGATTGGGTTTGAGCATGTCGATACTTTGAAATAGTCTTTGGCTTTGACGCGAAGCACCCGTTGAGGACAAAAATATGTTTAGTTATCAAGATTATCTCGAAGAGAGGCACTACAGTGTGTTGAAAAAGAGTATCAGCATCAATTTCTGCCGAGTATGGCATGCTGGGGGCGAGGCCCACATCAGTTCAACATCAGATTAGCCAGGTACGGCCTCTCGGGTATGGAGACATCAGATCACTGAGGGACGGCAACTCCGGGTATGGAGACATCAGATCAGCCCAGGTACGGCACTCCGTAATGGAGACACATCAGATCAGCCAGGTACGGCACTCCGGGTATGGAGATATCAACTACGACACCCTAGGTACGGGGTTAGCATTCAGACCTTGTGGCTCTCTAGGTACGGAGACGTCACTGCGACCCCTAGGTACGGAGTTAGCATTCAGACATTTGTGGCTCTCTAGGTACGGAGAGTCACTCGCGACACCCTAGGTACGGGTTTAGCATCCAGACTTTGTGGCTCTTTAGGTACGGAGACGTCACCCACGACACCTTAGGTACGAGTAGCATCCAGACTTTGTGGCACTCTAGGTACGGAGTCGTCACCGCGACACCCTAGGTACGGGGTTAGCATCCAGACTTTGTGGCTCTCTAGGTACGGAGACGTCACTGCGACGACACCCTAGGTACGGGGTTAGCATTCAGACACTTGTGGCACTCTAGGTACGGAGTCATCACCGCGACACCCTAGGTACGAGGTTAGCATCCAGACTTTGTGGCTCTCTAGGTACAAGATGTCACCCGCGACACCCTAGGTACGGGTTTAGCATTCAGACATTTGTGGCTCTCTAGGTACGGAGACGTCACGCGACGACACCCTAGGTACGGGGTTAGCATCCAGACTTTGTGGCACTCTAGGTACGGAGACGTCACCGCGACACCCTAGGTACGGGGTTAGCATCCAGACTTTGTGGCACTCTAGGTACGGAGTCGTCACTGCGACACCTTAGGTACGGGGTTAGCACTCAGACACTTGTGGCACTCTAGGTACGGAGTCGTCACCGTGACACCCTAGGTACGGGGTTAGCACTCAGACAACAGCAACATCACTGCGGCACTCTAGGTACGGAGACACAACTGCTACACCCTAGGTACGGGGTTAGCACTATCAACTCAACACAGCAGGCGAACCATGTGGCAGCTGGCGAGCCAGGTAAGTAATAATGCATTGCCGTACTTTGATAGGATTATCATTGTCACACACTACACAAGTCCCATCAAAGTGGGGGCGACTGTAGGCATTGCATTTTTACATATCAGCCCAATGATGAGTCTCGTTTGGAGGCAACTACTTCTTTAGTCATGAAAGTCGCGGGAAACGGACGTTGGAAGGGTAAAGTTGGAAATTAGAATTTCTGTTGGATTTTATCTGAGTTGTTTAGCTTCGACTGCTTGTTGGACTTCCGTTTTAAAGCTTACGTAAGGCCCAAAACCCAAACCAAACCCAAAACACCCAAGTCAACCCAAGTCAAACCAAGCCCATGCCCAAGGAGGGTGATTCACGCCCATATGCTCCTAATTTAGGTAAATAGATATTTAATCACATGTTTAAATCAAATAAAATCCTTACCTAAATAAAAGAAATCAAATCAAATACCTAACAAATCAAATCCAATCACAAATCCAAATTAGGAGATCTATTCCTTATTTAGAAGATGTCACCATCAATAGAAATCCTACTCCTAGTCGTATAAGGGAAACCTCCTCTCTTTTGCCTATAAAAAAAGTCCTTCACACCCCATTCACAACCTTAGCTTACATATCTCTCTCACACGCCCAAGCCCTCTTGTTCACGCCCAAGCCCCTTCTCCAAGCCTCCATTGCCGCATACAGAAAACCCTGAGAAACCCTACATTGCCGCAAAAAAACACCCCAAGCACTCCCTTTGCCGCACAACTCACCCTACATCCCTCTTCTTGCTGCACCTTAACCACCCTTCACAGACCTTAAATCCACACATAAAACAGTCCCTAACATACCCTCTTACTGCCGCAAAACACCCCAAACACAGCCCTCAATCACACGCCCAAAACAGTCCAAAAACCCACTGCACTGCCTCGCAAAACTGCCGCACTTCACCCCACTGTTCTGCCCAGTTTTTGTGCGGTTTTAACCCATCAAAACAGTCCCCGAAACACCCTGAAACTGCAGTAAAAAATTGCATAAATACCCCCAAAAAACCCCTCAAACCGCAGCCCTTTTAGCCTTCCAAATCACCCAAAACAGTCGGCTAATCAACCAAAATAGTGACCTGAAACACAGCAGCAAAACGGACTTAAAACAGCAGCCCGAGCATCAAAACAACGAGGAAAAATAGTGAGGAAATTAATTAGAAAAGTATCGGATCATTCGCCCTTCCAACGGACGTGTAACGCCCTTTCTTGAGACGACAAAATAAGTTAGACCTGAGGGCACCCTTTTACTTATCTTCTTTCGTTTTATTTATTTATTTTTGATAAATAATTACATGAGAGTCGTTTGAGGCATGATTTGATTGTTGGATGAGCGGGATATGTGTTCCCTTTTGTGGTATATCAGATGGAAACCCGGACGTAAATTCCATAGCTGATTCCGAATGGACGGTAGTATGGTCTGCACTCGGGATACAATACCACGTACCACTTAAGATACACGTATCTTGTCTCATCCAAACTTATATTTGAGCATGTTGTAGTTCTAGGTCGTTTATTTATTATTTTAAGCATGTTTTAGTTTCGTCATTTGATGTTAAAGTATGATTATGTTCTTTTTTTTACGCATGATGTTTAGTTTAGTTTATAGTTATGTTTAAATAATTACTTGTTTACGTTGGTTTGATGGCTTAATATGTTCGATGTGTGATATCGTGTGTTTATCGTTTTAAGACTTATTTTTAAGCATGCGAACTTAGATTAGGAGTTAGTTAGACGTAAGCATCTTAGATCTAGGTGACACTTGAACATGATTATTGAGTAGATGCGGTCGATTTTTTGCACGAATTATATCATCACAATGACATAAGTAAGGGACCATTCCGAACCCAACAGTTTGAGGTCTTCCCTTGCGAGGGGTGAGTGCGGCCTTAAACCTTTGTCCCGGTTCACACCGGGTGGCGACTCCATTATTCTCCGGTTTAGTCCCCCGCGGACTATTCTGTACTCTCAACTAAGCCCTGGGTCTAGAACAGTATGCGTCGCCCAAGTTCTGTTGCCTACACTAATCTTTGATAAGTTTTGATAATGGTTCGTTCAAGAATCAAGAAAGATTCCATTCTAACACACACTTTGATGTTAAAAGCTAAAGACTTCTTTATTCAAAATTCTCTATCAAAATTACAAGATAAAGACATATTTAAATTGACATATTGTAAAATCCTAGATTAACTTAAACAATGAAGTTATTTTTGTTAGACAATTATGACCCATAGTGTCACTATTTGTAAAAGGCATTGTGGTTTTTTGTACAAATTAACTATGTGACAATGGAAATTGCTATTTTATCATTTTGTAATTAGATTACTTGAATATATAAATGATAAAAGTCCTTATAATTAGTTCCGGATTATAAGATATGAGACAGTATCAATCCACTAAGGTTTAATCATTAAATATCCTTGGTCGTAGTATTATCGAGACTGGATATCGATAATACGGAATAGACTAGTGTTGCACTTGTGCACCTTATGGGAGCATAATTGTACAGTTCTCATATATTTAAGTATTGGATACTATTCAAGTGTGATAGGAGGTTGTGTTTACCAATGGTATGGGAACAGTTTTGCTCTGGATAGACCCTTAGAAATCACATTGGTAATATGACTATGTGTCTATGGGAATCCGATTCAAGGTAGGTGTATTTGGTCTTAACCTGAGACTTGCATCTCTAATACTTGCGAAAATCAATACGCTTTAGTTTTCTGGGTTTATTGAGAATCATAGAGTATTGGGAGTGATGTCAAGATGGAAGTATCACTTCAGTCATATAGAGATGATGATCTTGCAGGGATACAGAACTGGTACTCTAATGTGTTGCAACCATCGGGATAATGTGACAAGGTCATGATTATCTGATTAAAGAGACTAGTTACTTGTGATCCGATATATGCTTCGTATGGGGTAGACACCACTCTAGCCTCATGCCTTGCATGTGACAACCGATGCCAGATCGCTATACGCAATACTACATATAGTACGCCTGGAAAAAGATTATATATTCCATTAAGAATATTTCTATAGAATTGGGTAGGCATGTGTTATTGTTCCTAGAACATGCCAAGGATCTAATAAGCATGAAAACAAGTGATTAAGATCACTATAAGTTGCGGAATATACTTACAATGAACCGATTTGAGCTTTTAAAATTTTGAGAAGATGATCTCCAAGATCCAACCTTTGTAGATTCCAAGCTTTGAGTTAGTTTCCCTATCACATTTGTTGACTTGTACAAGAGCTAGCTTTGTTGATTTGAAACAAAATCCAAAGAGAGGTAGAAGAGAAGTTCACGCCCAAGCCACGTGTGCTAGGGTTTGTTTTTGGTTCAAAGTGTTACCAAAAGAGAGAGAGAGAGTTGGTTTTGGTAAAAGGCTTTTACCCTTTTCACCTAAACTTGGTAGTTGGGTAAATGGTTTTTCCAAAACCATTACAAGGTGGTTGAGTGTTGGGGCTTGGAATAAATGCCAACTACCACATGTGAAGTGGGCCCCACATTTGAATTCAAAATTCAAATATCTCTACGAATATTTGTCGCGGCTCAGTTCCGTTTAATCCGATTAAACGAACTTTCGTCGCTAAATAATTAAATCTAATTTAATTAAATAACGATGCCTCACAAATATATCACGAACATCGTTTACGAATTAATTCTAAATTAATTCGTTCGTTCGTGTTAAAGTCCGACTTTATTTTCGTAATGAAATCCAATTCATATTAATATATCCAATATATTAATTTTAGCCCATTCAAATAAATTAAATAGAAAAATCAAATTTAACTATTAAATTTATTTTACCGATTAATTCCAATTTAATCGTGTTCTCTCTCTTACGAACACATTAATCCCAAATTAAATAAAGCTTCAATTAATCCCAGATTAATTTTCTCTCTCTTAATTAATCCCAGATTATTTCTAATTGAGTCAACTGTCATCAGTGAATCTTTGGGAAGCGACCCAAGAGATCTCTGGATATGTTGGCAGTAAATCCGGTTATCAGACTATCTGATGAAGTGAGTACCTCGTACCACGTGCTTACCGATTTACAAGACATGGTTGGCTTCTAGCAAAGCACCGTGCCTACCCAATTCTCCAGAAATATTCTTACTGGAATATATAATCTATGTCAGGTATAGAATACGTACTATCTCGTATTGCGATCCAGTATCTGATGTCACGTGCTAGGCCTGGGGCTGGATTAGTGTCTGCCCCGTACGAAGCACATATCGGATATCAAGCAACTAGTCTTTTTGAATCGGATAATCATGACCTTGTCATATTATCCCGATGGTTGCAACGCAATCGAGAACTAGTTATGAATCCATGCGTGATCATCATCTCCATATGTCTGAAGTGATACTTCCGTCTTGATATCACATCCAATACACTACCATTCTCAATAAACCCAATAGAGGCGTACACAGAACCTGTTAAAGCCCTGGACGACCAAAACCAAAGTTTACCGATTGTCGCAAGTACTAGTGATGCAAGTCTCAGGTTAAGACCAAATACATCTACCCTGACGCGGACTCTCATAGACACATATACATACTACCAATAGGATTTCGCGGGGTCTATTCAGAGCGAAGCTATTTTCCATACCATCGGTAAAACACGACCTCCTATCACACTTGCATAAGTATCCTATACTTAAACATATGAGAACTATGTCGTTATGCCCTCACAACGCGCATAAGTGCAATACTAGTCTATTCCGCATTATCGATGTCCAGTCTTGATAATACTACGACTAGGGATATTTAATGATTAAACCTTTATGGATTGATATTGTCTCATATCATCTCAATCCGGAACTAATTATATGGACTTTTACCATTTATATATCAAAGTAAATAAATTACGAAACGATAAAATGGCAATTTCATTACTACATAGTTAATTTTGTACAAAAACACAATGTCTTTTACAAACAGTGATGCTATGGGTCATAATTGTCTAACAATCTCCCACTTGGCTTATAGTCAGTAACTCAAGCATCTAACACCTGAACTATGTATATGTTTCTCAAACATTTTCTGTGAAATAGCTTTCTTCAGCGGATCTGCAATGTTGTCATCTGATGCGACCTTCTCGATCTTCATATCACCACGATGTATGATCTCATGATTCAGATGGAAACATCAAAGAACATGCTTGGATCGTTGATGAGACCGCGGTTCCTTCATGTGCTATAGCTCCGTTATTGTCACAATACAATGGAACAGGCTCAGCTGCTAACGGGACCACTCCTAATCCAATAAGGAATTTACGGATCCAAACTGCCTCTTTTGCTGCTTCAGTTGTAGCAATATACTCCGCTTCTGTTGTTGAATCGGCAACAGTCTCTTGCTTGGAAGATTTCAAGCTTACTGCTCCGTTATTCAAACAAAATATGTACCCAGATTACAACATACAGTCGTCTTTGTCGGTTTGGAAACTTGCAATGGTATACCCAGTTACCTCAAGTTCTCCATCTCCATAGATTAAGAAAGCATCCTTAGTTCGTCTAAGATACTTAAGGATGTTCTTAACCGCCATCCAGTGACCATCACATGGATCGGCCTGATAGAGACTACACATGCACAGAGCATACGAGACATCAGGTTGCGTATATATCATGGCATAGATGATCGATCCGAATACCGAGGTGAACGGTATCCGACTCATCTTGTTTCTCTCATCCTGAGTTTTAGGACACATGTCCTTAGATAGAGAGATGCCATGTGACACTGGCAACAGTCCCCTCTTGGACTGATCCATGTTGAATCTTTTCAATACTTTGTCAATGTACGTGCTCTGAGAGAGTCCAAGCAACTTTCTAGATCTATCCCGGTAGATCTTTATTCCTAGAATATATGCTGCTTCTCCCAGATCTTTCATGGAGAATTTTAATTAAAGCCAAGCTTTCACCGATGTTAACATAGGAATGTCATTGCCCATAAGCAATACATCGTCAACATAAAGGAAAATAAAAGTCAGTGCTCTCCCACTAACCTTCTTATATACACAAGGATCATCTTCGTTTTGAATGAAATCATATTCTTTTATGATCTCATCAAAACATTGGTTCCATGACCGCGATGCTTGCTTTAGTCCATAAATGGACCGATTTAACTTACAAACCTTGTTTGTAAGTCTAGGCACGATAAAACCGTCAAGCTGTTGCATATAAACATCCTCCAAAAGGTTTCCGTTAAGGAAAGCGGTTTTAACGTCCATCTGCCATATCTCGTAATCGAAATATGCAGCAATAGCAAGCATTATCCGAATGGATTTAATCATTGCAACGGGTGAGAAAGTTTCGTCATAATCGACACCATGTCGTTGACGATACCCCTTTGCTACAAGCCTAGCTTTGTACGTTTGTACGTTGCCATGCATGTCGGTCTTCCTCTTGAATACCCATTTGCATCCAATAGGCTTTATGCCTTCTGGTGCATCAACCAGTGTCCAAACTTGGTTGGTGTACATGGAATCCATTTCGGACTTCATGGCCTCTTGCCATAAAGCGAAATCGATATCTTGTATCGTTTCCTCATATGTAGCCGGTTTGTTATCCTCAATGAGATTAATATCTACATGAGGTGAGATCAGAAACCCATACCTCTCAGGTTATTTCCTGATTCTCTCCGACTTACTCGGTCATTGTGTAATAGAAGATTGTGGTACAGTCTCATCCCGGATGGACTGTTCTTGTTCCGTTGAGGATTCTATGCCATGAATAGTATCACTCCGCTTTTCATCGAGATCTACTTTCCTCCCACTAACCACTGCATTTAGGAAATCCTTCTCAAGGAAAACCGCATGTAGAGCAACAAATACTTTGTTCTCTCATTGGTGACAGAAGTAATATCCTTTGGTTTCCCTAGGATATCCTACGAATAGGCATTTATCCGATTTGGGTTCAAGTTTGGTACCTTCCAAATGTTTGACGTATGCCCAGCATCCCCAAATCTTCAGGAATGAGAAACCCGGTTTCTTTCCTGTCCATATCTCATACGGAGTCTGTTGTACAGACTTTGACAGGACCTTATTCAAAATGAGAATTGCACTGTTTAATGCATATCCCCAGAAGGAAATACGTAGCTCAGTGCGACTCATCAAAGACCTTACCATGTCCAACAAAGTTCGGTTTCTCTGTTCGGACACACCGTTTAATTGCGGTGTTCCAAGAGGAGTCCATTGTGAAAGAATACCCTATTCTTTCAAGTAATCTAGAAACTCATTGCTCAAGTATTCGCCACCACGGTCCGACCATAATGTCTTTATACTCTTGCTTGTCTGTTTTTCAACTTCGTGTCAAAAGTCTTTGAATTTCTTAAAAGTTTCCGACTTGTGTCTCATAAGATACACATAACCATAACGTGATGCATCATCCGTAAAGGTTACGAAGTATTCATATCCACCTCTAGCGTGGCTAGACGTAGGCCCACATACGTCACTATGAACGAGGGCTAACAGTTCGGTGGCACGTTCACCTTTACCACTAAAAAGTGATTTAGGCATTTTGCCTAATAAGCAAGATTCGCAGACGTCATATGAATTTGGATCAAATCCGTCGAAGCACCCACTCTTCAAAAGTATGGATATGCGAGTCTTGTTTATATGTCTCAGACGATAGTGCCACATATAAGTTTCATCTTTGTTACTCGTTTTGAGCCTTTTGTTTGTGATATTATATGTTTGAGATTGATTTATTCAAAATATAAAGACCATTATTTGCAACAGCAGTGCAAATTTCTACATCATTTTTATAAGCAAAACACCCAGTGTTCCTGAATATAAAAGTATACCCACATTGGGTTAACATAGATACATGAATAATATTCCTAGTCAAACTAGGTACATAATAACAATCTGTAAGTTCAAGTACATGCCCTGAGGGCAGTTCTAAAACAAAAGTACCAACGGCCAAAACGTTGACTGGTGCCCCAGTTCTAATGCGTAGATCAATCTCTCATGAGGTCAGTCTCCTGCTAATCCGCAGATCCTGCAAATCAGTACATATGTGAGTACCACAACCAGAATCAAAAATCCAATTTTTAAAACTAGAAGTAGTCATGTTTATTTCAATAACAAACATACATGAAGCCGGTGTCTTGCCCGTATTAATCTCATTCTGGAGTGCCTTGTAATCGCGGCAGTCACGCTTCCAGTGACCCCGTTTGCCGCACTGGAGGCAAACATCCTGAGATTTATCCTTAGGCTTCCTAGAAGCCTTTGACAATTTGGCCTTGCCCTTTCTATTATGCTTCTTCTTCTTCTTCACACCTCCAGTCGCCTTGGGCCCAGCCCTCAGTTTATGAGATGTCGAAGCAAAGTGCACATCGCGCTTGTTGCCTTTAAGAACTCTTTTCTCAGCTTCCTTGAGAGTAGATAATAAGTCTCCAAGAGTATCATCAGTGTTCATCATATTATAGTTTATGATGAACTGTCTCCAAGTGTCGGGGAGAGATTGCAAGATCATATCTATGGTAATCTCAGCCTCAAAGACTATCCACATTTCAGCCAGCTCATCTATGTCAGCAATCATCTGTGCCAAATGGGACTTAACAGATATGTCTTCTGACATACGTGAACGGAAGAGCTTCTTCACTAACTCATATCTCTGCGACCTTTTGTTAGATCGGTGAAGATCTTACAACCTCGCCAACATGTTATAAGGATCCAAGTCCCTGTCCTATCGACGGAAATGCTGAGTCATAGCAGCAAGCATAATTGACTGAGCAGTATCGCAATCATCGCTGTGAGTCTTCCAAAGCTCCAGCTCAAGCAGCTCATCAGGTTTGGGCTTAGGCCCAAGAGGTCTCTATATAGTGTACAGCAGCATCTCGCCTCCAAAGACTATCCTTAGATTCATTTCCCAATCGGCAAAGTTCATGCCCTTAAAGATATTTTCGCCCATGATAATATCTCGAACATTTCCCTTTCCAATCATTTTAACTACGATAGTCCAACTATCTAGTCAACGATATTTGGGTACAGTCTAACTGTTACAAGAAAAATAACATTATATTAGTCCCACTAATAATATAATTTTACGAAACAATTTGAAAGCGCATAAAGCTAAGTATCTGAATGAAATTGGAAATTCAATACTAGCCTCCCACTATTTTTCGGCGAGCCTCTAACCCTCTGTCGAGTACTCGGGAAACCCAGTTTCCTAGTGGGCTAGGATCCCATTAAATAACACACAACTTTGACTTTGGCCAACAAGCTGTATGATATTTAACTAGGTAGATCTCGAAGAACAATTGGATCTTATCCAATTCCTAGATCCGGTAGGTGGACATCCAAGTCCGAAACATATATACAATATATATGCCAATTTATCCAATATATTTTCCTAACCTTTTTCCTCTGAATCAACTAAGCATTGGCTTTGGCACAACAAGCTTAATGATTCCAGTTAAGCGGGACCCATTGACATGGAAAGCTTCGTAATCAATGTCGATGGACAAGAAGTGATCTTGACTTTGGCCAACAAATCACGACTTGGACAAGACACCGATAAGGAATAAAACTTTCATGATTCAAACACATCCGCAATTGACAAAGGTATTTACTTTGGCCAACAAACCAATGCCAACTTTGGATATTGAGTAAGAATCACTCAACGGAAGGAAAAACACTTAATATGTTTTTGAGCGTTTTTCACGTAAATTGGCAACCAATTTATTATCTTTGATTATGACCCATCATACACCCTTAAGCATGCTTCTAAAACATCATAAGGTGCAAAAGTAAATTAATAACGATATGCGGATGGATATTTAAACAGATTGTTCCTAGAACAAATCGCTCTCATTCCTCTCTCCGGCTAGAACTATTCTAACTCATACCCAATTACATAATACAATAAAGAAACCTCATTTACATTGAGGGGAATTGGTGAGAAGAGAAATACAAAGAATAAGGAGATAAAAGGCTGGACACGTAGGTCCAATTTAATAAATTCTAAACTTATTACAATTTCCAAAATTGCCCTTGCACTTCTAATATCCATCCGATATACATTATTCATACAACACATTCATGTAATCATACAAAGCATGTTATTTAATCAATCTAATTCCATTTATTAATCTTTGAATTAATGACCATCCAATGTTCAAACAATGATTTGATTTGCGCGAGTCCAACTCGTTTAAGAATAAATACTTTTAAGTACGTATTCTTGAATTATATCGAACTACAACTTTAAATCCAAATTATTTGTATTCAATAATATCTCAATTTAATTCCAAATTAAATATCTGCACTTATTTATTTGCCCTAAAGACTTGGATTCCAAATCCAATCTTGATGGGTCTCAAAGGCCCAATAACATCCAATGTCATTTTAATTAAAGTCCAATGGGCTTTTAATTGATTCTCAAGGCATGGGCTTTGGCCACAATGGATCAAACCCAAAACGCCAAGGCCCAATAGGAATCACTCTATTGCCAACAAATCAATTTAGGCCCATTAGGCCCAATTAAATTCTTTAAAGTGCCAAGTGATGTATTTGGACTTTATGAAATTGGTTTTGGGCCCAATTGGATCCAATCCAAAAGTCTAAGATCAAACTTGGTCAAACCAAGCCATTAAGCCCAAATACACACTTTTAGCCCAATAAACTTTAAAGGCCAATTATTATAATTTTAATATTCCAAATATTATAATTATTATAATTAAAGTGTATTAGCAATGATTAATTAATTAAACTCAATATTTCCAAAATACCAATTAACTTAATTAATCATGCTTAATCCAACAATTTATGCTTCAATACAAATTAAGCCAAAATTCATCATTTCATGCTCAACATGCTCTTTGATTTTAACATAAAAATTATTGACTTTGATTATAATCCAATCAAACCAACAATCAACATTTAAACATGCATTTAAACACATCATTTCATGTTAAAAAATTAAAAAACAGTGCAGTCCACTACATTATAGATTCGGCCAAGCTTAGATTTTTTTTTTGGATTCAATCATTATATTTCAAATGTAATCATGCATAACTCTAAGTTATCATATTCTAAGCATGCTCAAAGCATCAATTTGAAAGAATCATGTTCAAAACATAAAAGCCCCAAATTTTAGGCTCAAGAACCCTAGAAATTTTCATGCTTAAAATTGGCTCATGATACCATTGTTAGTGTTCCTAGAACATGCCAAGGATCTAATAAGCATGAAAACAAGTGATTAAGATCATTATAAGTTGCGGAATATACTTACAATGAATGGATTTGAGCTTTTAAAATTTTGAGAAGATGATCTCCAAGATCCAACCTTTGTAGATTCCAAGCTTTGAGTTAGTTTCCCTATCACTTTTGTTGACTTGTACAAGTGCTAGCTTTGTTGATTGGAAACAAAATCCAAAGAGAGGTAGAAGAGAAGCTCACGCCCAAGCCATGTGTGCTAAGGTTTGTTTTTGGTTCAAAGTGTTACCGAAAGAGAGAGAGAGAGAGTTGGTTTTGGTAAAAGGCTTTTACCCTTTTCACCTAAACTTGGTAGTTGGATAAATGGTTTTTCCAAACCAATACAAGTTGGTTGAGTGGTAGGTGGCTTGGAATAAATGCCAACTACCACATGTGAAGTGGGCCCCACATTTGAATTCAAAATTCAAATATCTCTACGAATATTTGCCGCGGCTCGGTTCCGTTTAATCCGATTAAATGAACTTTTGCCGCTAAATAATTAAATCTAATTTAATTAAATAACGATGCCTCGCAAATATATCACGAACGTTGTTTAGAATTAATTCTAAATTAATTCGTTCGTTCGTGTTAAAGTCCGACTTTAATTTCGTAGAGAAATCCAATTCATATTAGTATATCCAATATATTAATTTTAGCCCATTCAAATAAATTTAATAGAAAAATCAAATTTAACTATTAAATTTATTTTACCGATTAATTCCAAATTAATCACGTTCTTTCTCTTACGAACACATTTAATCCCAGATTAAATAAAGCTTCAATTAATCCCAGATTAATTTTCTCTCTCTTAATTTATCCTAGATTAATTCTAATCGAGTCAACTGTCATCGGTGAATCTTTGGGAAGTGACCCAAGAGATCTCTGGAATATTGGTAGTAAATCCAGTTATCGGACTATCCAATGAAGTGAGTACCCCGTACCACGTGCTTACCGATTTACAAGACATGATTGGCTTCTGCAAAGCACCATGCCTACCCAATTCTCCAGAAATATTCTTACTGGAATATATAATCTATGTCAGGCGTAGAATACGTAGTATCTAGTATTGCGATCCAGTATCTGATGTCACGTGCTAGGCCTGGGCTGGTTTGGTGTCTGCCCCGTACGATGCACATATCGGATAACAAGCAACTAGTCTCTTTGAATCGGATAATCATGGCCTTGTCATATTATCCCGATTGTTGCAACACAATAGAGAACTAGTTATGAATCCATGCATGATTATCATCTCCATATGTCTGAAGTGATACTTCTGTCTTGACATCACATCCAATACACTACCATTCTCAATAAACCCAATAGAGGCGTACACAGAACCTGTTAAAGCCCTGGATGAGCAAAACCAAAGTTTACCGATTATCGCAAGTACTAGCGATGCAAGTCTCAGGTTAAGACCAAATACATCTACCCTGACGCAGACTCCCATAGACACATATACATACTACCAATGGGATTCCGCGGGGTCTATCCAGAGCGAAGCTGTTTTCCGTACCATCGGTAAAACACAACCCCCTATCTCACTTCCATAAGTATCCTATACTTAAACATATGAGAACTATGTCGTTATGCCCTCACAACGCGCACAAGTGCAATTCTAGTCTATTCGGCATTATCGATGTCCAGTCTCGATAATACTACGACTAGGGATATTTAATGATTAAACCTTTATGGATTGATATTGTCTCATATCATCTCAATCCGGAACTAATCATATGGACTTTTTACCATTTATATATCAAAGTAAATAAATTACGAAACGGTAAAATGGCAATTTCATTACTACATTGTTAATTTTGTACAAAAACACAATGTCTTTTACAAACAGTGACGCTATGGGTCATAATTGTCTAACAGCATGGTGCTTTGCTAAAAGCCAACCATGTCTTGTAAATCGGTAAGCACGTGATACGAGGTATACACTTAATCGGATAGTCTGATAACCGAATTTACTGCCAACATATCCAGGGGTCTCTTGGCTCGCTTCCCAAAGATTCACCGATGACGGTTGACTCGTTTAGAAAATTAATCTGGGATTAATTAAGAGAGAGAAATTTAATCTAGGATTAAATGCGTTCAGAAGAGAGAGAATGCGATTAGTTTGGAATTCATCAGTAAAATAAATTAATATTTTAAATTTGGGATGTGTAGCAACGTGTGTAGTGGAGTGTCTAGTGGTTTTGGGTTTCCGAGATTAGGAAGAGAATCAGTGATGGTGTGGTGAGTTGTGGGTTGTTATATAGCTTGGCTTCATGTCTCAGTGGTCTGCATGAAAGGGCGTGAAGGGTTTTTTGATCTCCTACGTGGAGCTCACGTTGGGTTTAATGGAAGGGCTGCTGGACGTGTTTATTTGGCTAGTGATGAGGGTGTGGAGAGAGTTGATTGAGTGGTGATTGATTATTGTTGTTTGATGTCTGTCCGTGCGAGGTCGTGAGTCTAGGGTTTTTATCTCGTGCCTATGCCATGTGAGTTCATTGTCGCGTGAAGCTTTGTGGCCTATGATAGGCTGTTTTTTTTTTAGTTTAAGGTTAGGGTTTTGTTGGATTTGGTTCCATTAAGGGGCAGTTTCTCGCTTGTGAGTGGTGTGAGCTATTTGTGCATTTAAGGTCTGTGGTCTGTGTGTGTCGTGAGTTTGTTTGAGTGAGTGGAGTTGGTGTGTAAGTGTTCAGGGTCCGCCGAATGAGAGAGGAATGATCGAAGAGAGAAGGGAGAGAGGCTGTCGAGTGTTGTCTATTAATCTAGGGTTTTTTCCTTTTTTTCATGGTGGAGAGGGGCTGTTGGTGAGTTGGTGAGGGAGAGAAAGGCTATGCGCTGAAGTTTTTTTTAGCTGTGCATTGTGCCGAGTGGTTGAGAGGAGAGAGCCTGCCTAGGGTTTTTGGTTGAGAGGTTAGAGAGATGGTGGTTAGCTTTTGGTTGGCCGTCAGGATTTAAAAAAACCAAGGAGTTATGTTATATTTATAGTGAGATGGTAGGGGAATTATGGTTAAGTTTGTGCATGTTTTGAAAGGAAACAAAATCAATTAATTTATGTGTATTTAATTTTAATTATTTAAGGCAAGACATTATGTAATTTTTGTGGGGAATTATTTTAATTTGGTGAGTGAATTATTTTAATTTTGTTTATTAATTTAATTTAATTTGTGTTTAATTTAATTAAGATTTCAATTTAATTGGTTTGTGATTTTTAGATTAGGAATTTAATTTATTTAATTTAGGAATTTAATTGGTTATTTTAATTTCATTTCAATTAGTTATTTAATTTAATTGGTTTTGGTTTCGATTTAATTTAATTAGTTTTGGTTTCAATTTAATTTAGATTTAGTTTAAATTTAATTTGTGACATATATTTTAAATAATTTAATTATTATGGATGTGATTTAATTTGCTTGGGCTAAGGTTAAGTTTTAAAACGGAGGTCCAACAAGCAAATCCGAAGCTAAACACGTGAACTAAATCCAACGTCAATTCTTGACTCTTCCATTCTGACGTCCGTTTCCCGCGACTTCCGTGACTTAAAAGGTAGTGCCTCCAAATGAGACTTATCATCTGGTCTTACACGTAAAAAGGCAGTGCCTATAATGGGCCAAAATTGATTTCTGGGCTTATGGGGGAAATCTCGGATTGGATTTTGGTTATTCGGTTTGACCCGAGTTGACCAAAAGTCCACTCCTTAAGAAATTAATTAAAAGCCCATTGGACTTGAATTAAATTGACGCTGGACGTTAATCGGTCTTTGAGACACTTTGCGATTAAATTTGCAATTTAAATCGTAAAGGTTAGTTAAATAAAGTGTGTTATTTAATTTGGAATTAAATAAGCCAATTAGAATTAAATGCATATTGAATTGGATTTAATTATGTAGTTTAATTTAATTCGATAATTCGTACTTTGAGTACTTATTCATAAAACGAGTTTGACTCGAACAAAATCAAATCGTTGTTTGAACATTGGATGGTCACTAATTATCAGATTAATTAATTTGATTAAATTGATTGATGACATGCTTGTGTGAATACATGGTTGCGATGCATGAATAATATATATCGAATGGATATTAGATGGGTGGGGCAATTTTAGAAATTGTTGTAATAAATTTGATTTATTAATTGGACCTGCGTGTCCAGCCTTATAACCTCTTTATTCTTTGTATTCTCTTCTCACCTATTCCCCTCAATGTAAATGAGGTTTCTTTATAAGTGTAGTGTAACGGGGTAGAAGTAATACATGTGCTAGCGGGAGAGAGAAAGTGAGAGATTTGATCTAGAATCAACGTGTAAAATATCCATCCGCATATCATTATTATTTTATCATATGCGTTTTATTATGTGTTTAGAATGCATGTTTAAGGGTGTATGATGATGAGACCTTAACAAAGATAATAAATTGGTTGCCAATTTGCACGCGAAAAAACCCTCACTAATATTAAGTGTTTTTCCTTCCATTGAGTGATTCTCACTCAAGAACCAAGACTGGCATTGGCTTATTGGCCAAAGTCAAGGCCTTTGTCCGTCGAGGGTGTGTTTGAATCATGAGAGCTTTGTTCCATATCGGTGTCTTGTCCAAGTTGTGGTTTGTTGGCCAAAGTCAAGACCACTTCTTGTCCATCGACATTGATTACGAAGCTTTCCATGGTCAATGGGTCGCACTTAACTGGGATCACTAAGTTTGTTGTGCCAAAACCAAGGCTTAGTTGATTCAGAGGAAAAAGGTTAGGCAATACATTGGATGTATTGGCATATATAAGATATATGTTTCGGACTTGGATGTCCCCCTACCGGATCTAGGAATTGGATTGGATCCAATCGATCTTAGAGATCTACCTAGTTAATTGTCATACAATTTGTTGGCCAAAGTCAAGATTGTGTGATATTTAACGGGATCCTAGCCCACTAGGAAACACGGTTTCCCGAGTACTCGACCGAGGGTTAGGGAGGCAAGAATTGAATTTGTAATATTCGTTTAATTACTTGCCATACGCGCTCATTCAAATATCATTTGTCAATATATTAAATGTTAGTTGGACTAATATTTGAAACGTTGTTTTAATAAATAGTTGGACTATATTCAAACTACTCATTTATAGTTGGTTATATAATTGGATTATAGTAATCAATATAATTGATGTTTATTTTATTAAAATTATAATTGATTAAATAGTTGGACTATTGTAACCATTATAATAAACAGTATCTAAATCATTGATTAAATAGTTGGAATATTATAATCAAGATAAAATTGAAAGAACGACATTTAAAACATAATCCTATGGAAAATGTATTTAAATGGTTTAATTTTCAGATTGGGAATAAATTTCAGGATGGTCCTGGAAACTAATAAGTTACTTTATTAGATAAAATAACATATTAGGCCTAAGCCCGAAGTTAAGCAATAGTAGAGCATAATCTTTGGAAGATTTATGTGATGATAACTTAAGTGCTTAATCCATTAAGTTTGTCGCATTAGACTCTTTAATTTCTTATTCAGAACTAAGGATTAGATCATTAATGTACGATAATGAAATTGAAGGATCTTCATAAATCTATATCTAGATTTTAGAAGTACTGAATTGCAATAAATAACTCTTGGAGAGTTAATGACTATTCTCAAGGAGATAAAGTCAAAGCTTGCAATAAGGCAAGTAGCGCAAGGCGCACCATACTTCGATATTCTAGAAGGCCGAGGCTAGACCAAAGGCTTCTAGAATGTTGAACAAGGGCAAAGGCAAAATCATTATAATCTTCTGAGAAGATAAATGACATATCCTAAAATGTCTGCTAAATTGTGGCAAATGGGATCGCGGAAGCATGACTGCCGCTTGGACAAAGCAGACATAAAGGAATTGAAGAACGAGCAAGGCTCTGATTTCAAATATGTTTGTCATAAATATATTCACTACTAGTATTAAAATTGGATTTTAGATACTTAGTGTGATATAAATATGTACTGATGTTCAGAATCTGCTTTTAGCAGAATACTAACATCAATTGAGATTAATCTGTGGATTAGAAACATGACGAAAATCACTGTTTCAATCGTAGATACCTAAGTTTAGGAACTACCTTCGGGTGTGTACTTAAATTTGGAAACTGTTATAATGTGACTAGTTTGACTAGATACATTATCTCTATATTAGTGTTAACCCACTGCGGGTAAACCTTTATATTCTAGAACACTAAAGTGTTTCATTATATAAAGAATGATTTTGAGATAAGCACATTAGATGTGAATGACATAATTTATATTTTGAATATAAATAAATCTCAAATATATAACATGACAACTCACAAGAGAACAATTAAATTGTTGCTCGCCATGTGGTTTTCCTAAGAGGAATACCGATATGCAGTGGTAAGTGGGAGGATAGTAAATCTGGATGAAAATCAGTGTAATACTATTCAAGGCACTGATTCCTAATAGAACATAAACAGTTCATCAAGGATGAAACTGTATCAGTAATCTTCGAATACACAAGAACCGCATAGATCGGAGAGAGTCGGAAAATAATTTGGGGTATGGGTTTCTGATCTCACCTAATAAGATGTCAATCTTATTGAGGAAGACGAACTGACTACGTATAAGGAAGTGATACAAGGTATCAACTCTCTATTAATGGCAAAGTGCCATAAGTCCGAAATGGATTCCATGTATATCAATAATATTTAGACACTAGTTGTTGTACCGCAAGGCATTAGGCCTATTGGTACTATATAAGTCTTCAAGGAAGACATACATGGATGGCAACATACTAACGTACTAAGCTAGGCTTGTAGTGAAAAGGTATCATTAGCAACATAGTGTTGATTACGATGAAACCTTTTAACTGTTGCCACGGTAAATCCATTTGGATAATGCTTGCTTAAACTGCATGTTTCATTTATGAAACATGGCAGCTCGAACGACAAAATCGCTTTCCTTAAAAGGAAACCTTTTGGAGGATGTTTACAACATCATGTCGGTTTTTTCGTACCAAAACTAGCAAACAAGGTTTGCAGGTTATTCGATCCATATTTGGATTGAAGCAAGCATTGGGTTCTTGGAATTATCGTTTTGATGTAATCATAATGGTTTATGATTTAATTCAAAACGAAAATGATTCTTGTGTATATAAGGAGGTTAGTGGGAGCGCACTGATAGGACTGTCCTTAAATAATGATAATATATGTCATTTCTTGGAAATGAAATTCCCATAATAATAATCGGTGAAAGCTTAGCTTTCGAGAAAATTCTCCGTAGAATTCTTGGGAGAAATAACCTTTATTCTAGGAATAAAGATCTACTGGGATAGATTTAAAGTTGTTAACATTCTCCGAGAACTCGTACATTGAAAAATGTATGCGACCTGATATCTCATACGCTTTGAGCATATGAATTCACAAACAGGCCAATCCAGGTGATAGTCACTGGATTGATGTTAAGAACATTCGTTAGTATCTTAGAGAACTAAGGATGCTGTCTTAAACTATGGAGAAGGAGAACTTGAAGTGACTGGGATCACTGCTGCAAGTTTCCTAGCCGAGAAAAATGACTAAAAGTCGAAAATGGTACTATACAGTTTGAATAACGTACAGTGAGCTGGAAATCTTCCAAGCAAGATATTGTTACTGAATAAACAACAAATGCGGACAATTGCTACAGCTGAGGCAGCACTAGAAGCCATCTGGGTCAATAACAAATCTAATTAGATTAGATATAGTTCTGTTAGCAGCTGAGCTAGGCGTCAGCACAGGCTAAAGAATTAAGGGTCTCATCAACGATCCAGATACATACTTCGACTATTCATCTGATTCGTTCGGATCATACATCGTGGCGATGTGATGATCGTATAAATCGCATCAGATGATGATCATGTAAATCCACCGACGAAAGCCTTTTCTCAATAATTTGAGACAACCATACATAGTTCGGGTGTAAGACACTCGAGTGACTAGCTATAGGCCAAGTGGGAGATTGTTGGACAGTTATGACCCATAGCATCACTATTTGTATAGATCATGGTGTTGTTGTACAAATTAACTATGTGACAAAGGAGATTGCACTATTATCATTTGTGATTAGATCACCAAGTTATATAAATGATATGAGGTCCTTATGATTTGTTCTTAGATTGAGAATGATATGAGACAGTATCAGTCTACGAAAGATAAATCATTAAATATCCCTAGTCAGAGTATTATCAAGATTGGACATCGATAAATACGTAAAAGACTAGTATTACACTTGTGCGCGTTATGAGGGCATAACGACATAGTTCTCATATATTTGGGTATATGATACTCATGCAAGTGTAATAAGAGGTCGTGTTTTACCGATGGTACGGAAAACAACTTCGCTCTAGATAGACCCCTTCAGAATTCCATTGGTAGTATGACTACGTGTCTATGGAATTTCGAAATCAGGGTAGGTGTATTTGGTCTTAACCTGAGACTTGCACCGCTAATACTTATGACAATCAATATACTTTGGTTGCGGTCGTCCAGGGCTTTAACAGGTTCTCTGTACGCCTATACTTGGTATATTGAGAATCATAGTGTGTTGGGTGTGATGTCAAGAAGGAAGTATCACTCCAGTCATAGTGGAGATGATGATCACGCAGGGATACAGAACTAGTTCTCTATAAAGGTTGCAACCGTCGGGATATTATGACTTGGTCATGATTATCCGATAATAAAGAGACTAGTTGCTTGTCATCCAATATATACTTCGTACGGGGCAGACACTGGACCAGCCCCAGGCCTTGCATGTGATCATCCGATACTGGATCAAAATACACAATACCACATATACTACGCCTGATATAGATCCTTTATTACTGTAAGGATATTTCTGGAGAATTGGGTAGGCATGGCGCTTTGCTAGAGGCCAACCTTGTCTTGTAAATCGGTAAAACGTCGTACTTGGTACTTACATGTTCGGATAGTCCGATGACCGTATTTACTACCAACATATCCGAGGATCTCATGGGTCACTTCCCAAAGATTCACCGATGACGTATGACTCGTACTTTAATTAATCTCGGATTAATAAGATGAGAGAGGAAATTAAAATGGGATTAATTATGGAGATATTTTATCTAGGATAAAATATCATTCAAACAGAGAGAACGATTAATTTGGAATTAATCGGTAAATTAATAAATTTGATATATTAAACGAAATTGGATTTCGACGCGAAATTAAAATTAGATTTTAATTCGGGCGAACGAATTAATTTGGAATTAATTCGTTAGCGACGTGAATAGTAATTATGCTTGGTATGATTATTTAATTAAATTAGATTTAATTACGACGCAACGGAGAAATCGTTAATTTGGAATTAACGAACCCGAGCCCGAGATTTATTTGCGAGCGCATTCGCATTTCAAATTCGAGTGCGGCACGTAAGTCAAATCAAGCGTCAAATCATTAGTTGCATCAAGTGTCAAATCGCTAGTCATTTCAAGCGTCAAATCACTTGTCACTTTGAGTGATGTGACTTGACAACTTGATTGATTGAGTGACTTGACCACTTGATGGATGTGACTTGATATGAATAGTGATGTTGGTGGTTGGCTTTGATGGTTTGACTTTTGTAAAGCCAAATTCATGCCAAATGAATTTGAAATTAACAAATGTGTATTAGATACACTTTTGGCCACCAACACACACAATTCTTTCTCTCTCTTTCTCTCTTCATCTCACTCCCATGGAGGGCATTTTCTTCACTGTTTTGCTGCAGTAAAATCGTGAATGAGGGAAGCAAAGTGCTTGGTTTTTGTGGCAAAAATCAAGAGAACTAGCACTCCGAGAGACATGCGAAGGTGATAGGGAAGTCTACCCATGAGCCGGGAATCGTTTGACGAAAGCTTGGAGCTTGGAACTTGGCTCAAAACTGAAAAATGGAGGACAAAATTATGCTCACTGCCGTGCAGTCTATATGGGCAGAAAATGAGTTTTGTTCGTTGCCGCATCGCTCAACCGCTCGATGTAAGTATTCCGCAACTTCCTCGACTTGTATTCGCACTTAAATCATGCTTGTTTATTGATCATTGGGACCTTAGCAAACTCCAACACAGGGGTCTCTTGGGTCACTTCTCAAAGATTCACCGATGACGGTTGACTCGATTAGAAAATTAATCTGAGATTAATTAAGAGAGAGAAATTTAATCTGGGATTAAATGTGTTCGGAAGAGAGAGAACGCGATTAATTTGGAATTAATCGGTAAAATAAATTTAATAGTTAAATTTGATTTTTTGTATTTAATTTATTAATATGGGCAAAAATTAATATATCAGATATATTAACTGGAATTAAATTTCAATAGGAAATTAAAGTCGGACTTTAATACGAGCGAACAGATTAATTTATAATTAATTCATAAATGGTGTTCGAAATATATTTGCGAGACATCGTTATTTAATTATTTAGCGACGAAAATTCGTTTAGTCGAATTAAACGGATCCGATCCGTGGTAAATATTCGTAGAGACCTATTGAATTTTGAATTCAAAAGGTGGGGCCCACTTCAGATGTGTGAAGTGATGGTTGAGAGAGTGGTTCGCATTTATGCCAAAACCCCAACCACTTGGTTTTGGTTAGGTGAAACCAAAACCCCAACAACTTGGTTTTGGGTGAAAAAGGTAAAAACCCTTTAACAAAACCAAATGCCTCTCTCTTCCAACAAAACACACAAGCAAAACACTCAAAACCCCTAGCAAATGGGCGTGAACCTCATCTCCTCTCTTCTTTGGTTTTGTTGCAAAATCAATTAAGCTAGCACTTCAAGGAGTTTACTAAGGTGATAGGGAAACTAACTCAAGTGTTAGAATGAACACTTAAAGCTTGGAACTTCAACATCACAACACAAATTTTGAAATTAAAATCCGATCATTGTAAGTCATTATGTACCTTTTAATGATCTTATTCACACATAATCATGCTTAATAGATCATTGGCATGTTCTAGAAACACTAACAATTTTAACTAATTTACTTTAAAACAATCTTAATTGAACTAATAAGACTAAATCCTAAGCTAAATAAGGCTTAAATTTCATGTATGAGCTTTAGATTAACATTAAAATTTAGCCTGTGATACTAAAATATAAATTAAACTTAAAACATAAAATATAAAAACTATAGAGATTAATTGAAAATGAATTTTGACCAAGAAGAATTCTGAATTTATTTTTGACACAAATTATAAAGTTGTAGATCTTTGAATCCTTTTTCTAACACAACTTGAACAATCAAAATCGAATATCAGATTAAAATACTATGGCAAAATCGAATATTGTTGCACCAGGCCCATCTTCCTTGGCCTCGATTAAATGCATGAAGACTGGATCTATTTGGTCTTATGAAGGACCCAACTTTACCACCTTGGATTGTATCATTGTATCTAATATCTGATACCTATCCATAATAATAAAATTTCACAGTTGGTATTTGAATACAAAATCAACCAAAAATTCTGATATCTGATACCGATCGAAATAATTAAAATTTTAAAAATTAGAAATTTGTTAAATGAAATACTAATTTTTAATTTTAATTATTAGTGTTATAATTTTATTTTTAATTTTTTTGTCAGATTTGGATAATTGATATTTGAAATAGCGAAAATCATAACCAATTGAAATCATTTCAATTAAGTAATTTCCAAACCGAAATCTAATTATTATCCACTAAATTTCAAATATTTGAATTTTTTTTGAGTTAGATAATATTGGGTATCCAAAATAACCCACCGTATTTCTAATCTCTACCAGCAGCAACCCACAAGATTGTGACTGGAAATTCTGCATAATGCAGAATGTTCAAGGTTTCTAAGTTAGGTACCTAGTCTGAAGATTTCTCTACCAAAATTAATTCAGTATATTGACAGTGGTCCATATGTATCTGACAGCTCCTCAAATAACTTGAAATAACTTGACATTGAAAATTTAGAAAGAAATCAAAAATAAGCAGAAAAAGAATAAACATTTGGTTAATTAATTTTATCTCCATAACTCAAGAAAAGAACTACCCATTGCTTCTTGCCCAATTCAGCCAAACGCCACTTCTAAATATGATTATGCACAAGGATGGTGCACCATGCCTTTCTATATGGGAACCGTCAAAGAAGAAAATTATCCAAAATATTTATAGTTTTCTCTCCCCCAAAAAGGGTATTCCAATTATTATTTACAATCTCTGATTGAAGAGTAATTTTTTTTATACAATCTGTGAATGACATGTTATTATTAATTAATATAACTATCAATATATTATTGAGTTGTTATAAGGATGATGTGGTACTATCGATAGGAAATCCACTCATTCTTGCGAGAAATAGATGAATATTTTCCTTAAGGTTGATTCGATACTTGAACAGTTAGAACGCTTAAGTTTTTCAATTACGAATTAAAAGATTAAATTAATAATAATTATGAATAAATTATTCATTGGAGAATCAATGATATTTAATATATAAAAAATAATTAGAGGGAAATAACGAAGATTATTACTCAACTCTAATTATAAGAGACTTGTGGAGGTCAACTTGTATAAAATGATTATATCGATGGTAACCGATATACTTTGGCTTATTTAATATCTATATTGACGAGAATGCAATTTTAGGTTTTTAATGAAATAACATAAAATTAACAATACGAGATTTTTAATCAAAGAGTTTTAATCACTATCTTGTGATTATTGAAGCTCAGAGATGTAGGCCCATTAGATCCTCATGTTTTCTTTTTATACTAGAGGAATCAATACAATAATTAGATAGTCCAATTTGAACTCACTTGTACAATTAAATAATTGTGAATTATTTGGTTAATGTAGTAATTATTAATTTAATTAATTATTACATAATGTCATATTTTGAAACTATATTAATGTGTTTAATATATAGTTTTCATATTAATGATTATTGGATAATCATTTACTATTTAAATTGTTTGAAATTTGAATTAAATTCATTTAATTCAAATATATTTTTAATTTATATAAGGATATCAATTATATTTCTAAATGTATTTTTTAAAGATAAGAAATAATATTTGATACCCATAAATATATATTAAAAAAATGCAAAACAATTTGATATTTACAATAAGGCCCTTGGCGGAATTTTTCAAAAGAATGCAAGGGAATTTTTGGTTTTTTCCTCTATTAGGATTAGACTAAAAGTACCCGAAAAAAAAAAAATAAAAAAAAAAATTGTTTTCTTTTGATATTAGCCACCATTTATCATTTTTCTAAAAGTGTTATGAAGGAAAAGATTTTTGAAAACTATTTTTCTGCTGTGAGTTAGAAAGCCCACATTTGTGGATTTTTGGTCACGGGTCATAATATAGAAGACCGACTGGTATCACAGGGCACATATACTCAAGCAGTTTTGGTCTTAGATAATTTAATTTTTGTGGGGCAGTGTGTTTTGATTCTGTTGTGCAATTTTTTAGAACTATAGTGATACGGTTGTTCGGTGTATTGGTTATGTGTTCACGTAAAGTGCTGTACGGAATTGCAGTGACAGTTTCGGCCCAAAGTAGTTCGGTAGTGAGAAGTTCGACAATGAGCAGTTTTGGTATTGCACTATAGTGTGCAGTCAAGTTATTCCTGAAATTGAAAAATAAAAATTAGAGAAGGGTAGGAAACGCTTTTTTCCGCGCAGCGAAATGCTTTAGGCATTGGGAAAGATTTTGAAATTTTTTCCTGCCCTCTCTCTCTTTTGCCAGTTCTGACCAACCCTTAGAAGATGTTGTGCTTTTGTTTTTAACAATATTTCAGCCCCGGAACAACCCATGTGCATAAGGGTGAACCAAGCTCCTTTGCATTTAAGCCCCGCGTCGCGACGCGTGGTGATTTGCGTCGCGATGCACAATGTCACAACTTTCTATATTGATTTTCTCCATTAGTGTGTCGCAACGCGAAAGAGTGTATGTCACGACATGATTGTCTCTGAGTTGCGACGCGATAGCGCTATCATCGCGACGCGCAGAGCCTGAATGTTTTGCCTGGTTTTTATTCTTTGGTGCTTCGCAACTCGCTGGCTTGTTCCTAAAAATTTGTGTGTTGTCTAGAGTGCTTTATTGGTGCTATATCCAAGCTCCAAACACAAAGCCTTCCTTGTGCATAGAGAAAAGAAAGAAGAAGAAAGTTTGTTCCAACTCCGAATGATATTATGAGTTATCTCCCTACCAACAAAAAGAAGTTTGGGCTTCACTCACAAAACCAAATCCCTAAACACTTTAGAGATTCAAATAAGGTTTTGAAACCAACTCCCTAAACACTTTAGAGATTGAGTTAATATTTGTCACACCAGAAATTTCTTTTATCTTTTTGTTTTTCTTCTTTTTCTTTCAACACTTGAGAGAAAACAAGAACAAGGATGGTTAGGTTTTTCAATAATGAAAATTCATCATCTATAAAGAAAAAACTCAATTTTTTCTTTTCATACTTAGTGTTAATGTTAAACAAAAAACCTAAGTATATTTATCTCACTCATCCTTATTTTTTACACCTAATATTTGCAACAACCAACTTATTAATTATCATCGTAATGATAATTAAATGTAATGTTGAAAAGGTGTAAAAAAAAAAAATTAATGAAATATTGAATTTTTTCAAATTATATTTAAAAAATTCATCATTACAATAAATGATATATCAAATAATTTACTATATATACATTAAATTAAATGATTATCTCATAATCATTTATTTAATGAAAAAATTTATATTAAATATAATATATAGCTACATGTGAGAAAATATATCTTATTAATCTCATTTGTAATAATATATGTATGTGAGTATATAATTGGACAATCCAATTATATTTAATTTGCTATAGTATATCAAGCTAGTACGAGGAACAAATGAACCTATAGTTTCGAGCTCCAATAATCCCGGAATATTCATTAAAATCTTTAATTAAATATTCAGAATTATTAACTTCGGGTTATTTCACAAAAAATATGAAGTTTCACTTTCGTTGCTGTAGATGGATAATATAAGTCGAAATATGTCAATGTCCATGATATAGTCATTGCATAAGAATTGGGCTTTC